>LNDK02000024.1:1229048-1251451 GCA_001455915.2 Samsoniella hepiali | reverse complement strand
CCCAAGGGGCGGCCCCCTAATAAAAAAAGGGCCTACCCCCCCCCCCCCCCCCCATGGGCCCCCCCCCCCTTTCCCCCCCCCCCCCCTGACCCCTACATAAGAAGCAAAAAAAAGAGAAAGGCTTGCGAGGACTCCATTATTAGAACCCAGCACTAAGAACGAGATATGCGCTAATGGCAAAAAAGGTACACACATCGTTTGAAAGAAGCCGTCCCGTCTTTTGCTTAGGGAGACTAAAAAAGAAGGCGGGGTTTTGTTGTTGTCCCCTCCCGCGAGACAAGGAGCTGGGACAGACGGACGTGCGGACATACATTCAGACGCCCCCCCCCCCTCCGCCGCCGCCCTGTTTCGCCTTGTGTCTTTTTTTCTCGCCCTCCCTTGCGTCGATTTTTGTTCCCAAAAGAGGTTGCCAGAATCGACCGTTTTTGCCACCTTTTGGGTCCGAGAGTGGCTCAAACCAGGCGAGGCGGCGGGAACAAGGCGACGAAAGACAAAAGAGGGATGAGCTCTAGCCCAACAATGCAAGTCTTTTGCCAGAACGCGTCGTCAGAGATGGAGATGCGTCACGCCCTCCCCCCCCTTGTAAAGCGCAAAAAGACGTTATCCACTGATCAGTCCATTACTGCATACGTGTTGCTGCAAGGCCATGGGCCGACAGGCTGGGCGGCTTGGGTGACGGCTCGATGGGGGGGGACCAAGAGGTTCCAACACACTGTTTTGCAGGCCCTGTTAGCTAAATATACAAGTGAACGGGGGCTGGAGTGACTGCGGCAGCAGAGCAAGCCTTCGGGCCAAGAAAGTGCAGGTGCAAAAGGGTGGTAGAGCCCATCATGCAGCCCCAACGCCACGTCGCCGTGCAGCAAAAGCAGAGGTGTAAAAGCTCTGGATAGTCCTCCAAGTCTCAGCCCCCGATGCCGCTGCTCTTCGGGGTGCCATTGACCTCGCCGACCATCTTGGATAAGAAAGAATAGCAAGTAGATGCCCCCCCCCCGGTCTTGGTCGTCAATGGCCGACAGGTGGGGTGCGCGTGGTCTTTGTCTGACCTTTTGACACGGCGATAGAGACACTGTTCCGGGTCTGTTTCTCCCACCGGAACAAGAAAGACGGCCAGTGTGCACATATTGCATTGTAGTTTGCTACAATGAGCCCCGCCCGAGAAGACACCGCTTTTTTTTTTTCTTCGCCTTTCTGCGGCGAGGGCAGGAGGAGCAGAGGTTGGCCGGGGCCAGCAGGACATCGAACATCGCTGGCCGTCTGCATCTCCAGACCCCGATCTGAGACCTAGTCTGCAGCTACTCGCCCTGCTGTCACTGCCCCAGTACCACATAGCAACGTAGGATCTTGGGGTCCTACACTCTCAACAGAACCCGGAAAAGCGGTGCTTGTGTGACCAAGTGGACAAAATGCGTCGGGTCACTCTGTGGTATCCAGCCATCCGCTTCGCCCCTCACATTAGAGGGTATCACCACCAGAACGGAAGAGGACCGAACCGCAGTTGGTGACAAAGACAAAATGAGCAGGATCGCCCTGAAATGGTGCGTTAATTGGCACAGCACTCGGAGTTGTTCTCCACGGTGACCACCGTCCGCTCCTATACAGCCTTTGGGTGGCAATCTTGAGATGAAGAAGTCGTGCCGCCACTGCAACAGCTTCACGGGGAAGCTGATCCTGCTGTTGCGCTCTGCGTTGCCACCATCCCCACCGCTATCGACAGCCGTAGTAGCCAGCCTTGTTCTGAGACATCCCAGCGGAATATCGAGACGAGCCCGAAAGCCAGCCAGCTGTCTAAGAAGGCGAGACAGCCAGCCGCGCCGGAAACCACCCCCGGGGACGAGGTTTGGCATAAAAACAGCACAGCACGACGACAAAGGGATGATGGGACGGTTGGGGCGGGGAAGCATATAAAATGACTTGTCTATTATGGTTCAACTGCACGTGGCGTGCTATTCTGCATTCCAGTTGACAATCCCTGGGGCCCTTGAAGCCACCCGTGGCTGGTTGTTACGCAGCAGAGAGGGGGGCCGGGGGGGCCGGCAACGACAGCAAAGAGGGGGGGAAGGGGACGACAGATACGCCGAAGACTGAGGCTTTTTTTCTCCTCTCAGCTGACGTTTCTCCCTGCCCTGTACAGCTGAGTCGACGTAGATTCTGAATGCCGTTCCCCAACGAAGGGATCTGAGACATGGTGAGGACCTTCAGCCACTTGCACTTGTTCCCTTGTGTCGATACGAGACAGCGTCCTCCCAAGTCATGAGTCGTTGTGCCGTCCAGAAGTCCTTGCGGAGCGCCCGATTCATCGTGGGGTGATGCCGAAATAGCATTTCTATCCACCGTGGAGCGTTGAGACAAAGAGGATGTTGTCGCCACTCTTTAGCTCATATGCTTCCTCGCCCTCGAGCTCCCAATCTGCATCATTGATGAGGACCAAGATGCCGGGTCGTCTGGGGTTCGGCGAGTACAGATTAGTCTCCAAACTGACAAAAAAAAGATGTGCGAAGTGAATTGCGGGGGAAACAAGACTACTGCAGCTTAAAAAGAGGCAAGATGCGGCATGATGGGCAACATCGCCGCCTCCCCTGCGCAGTGTCCGGTAGTGCATACAGCATTCGAGACATACAGGTGGTCTTCCAGGACGAAAAGCTCCTTTCTGGTGTCGTTCATCACGTTTTCGCAAAGATGAGCTATCAAAAATGCGATGGTGGTGGGCTGTCCATCTTTGTCGTGAGCTGGCAGAGCTAGCGAATGGAGTCTTTGGTCTGAGAAGAGCATCTCTAGTCCGCCACTATCTTTGAGTCAGTTGGTGGGTCTTTTTAGGCCATTTCGACTCATGTCATGTTTGATGAGATGCAAGTAGACATAGCTCCTCGCATTGGAAACATTGAAAGGTCTATTCCCAGCGGGGGGGATGAACGTACGAAAACTCGACCGCCAAGGATATCTGCTCTGTAGAGACGGCCATTTTGTGATCTGTCCGGGCAACTGTTCTTCTCGCCCTGGTATTTGAAAGTAATTATGTTGCCTAATGAAAAGAAAAGGGAACGGTATTCTGAGGCCTGAATAATTTTGAAGATTATGCTGTTCGTCCAGGCTTGAGGTCGGGCAGCAAACGCTGGTGCGAATTGCTTGATGACTAATATCCTATTCCTCACTGAATCCAGAGCTTGGCCAGCTGCAGCCAATCAGAGTAAGAGGTGGGCACAATTTTCAGACTCACACCAACAGCCCAAGCCTGGCGATACCAGATGATATGGGCAGCGAAAACGTTTCTGTAGAATATTTGTCTGCAGGTGCCAACAGGCAAACCGCGGTTGCGGACTGGAGTCGGGGTGGCTTGTTGGCTTTCGGCGCGGACACCAACGTTGCCTTTTGGGCCCCCAAGGTACGACTTCTCAGTCAACGGGTACAGACATGTAAAAGCATGAAGTCTAATACAAACTTATAGGAGGATGCTCAAAGAGGCATTTCGGGGCTGTTGAGTGGACACGGAGACGTTGTCAAGGCTGTGACGTTTCTCCCAGCAGAGGATGGTGATGAGGCGAGCTATCTCGTCAGCGGCGCCAACGATAAGTCTCTCATTGTGTGGAAGTCCATGCCAGACCAGACGAGCTTCAAACTGCTCCACACGTCGCACGACCATGCCGGCGCCATCAACTGTATTGCGGCCATCCGACTCGCCAGCGAACCCGCGCGATGGCTCATCGCAAGCGGCGCTGCGGACGCCACCATTCACATTTGGAGCTTTGCGTCAGACAAGCTTGAGCTGCTCCAGGCGGTCAAAACAACGCCCAAATTCTTCCCGCTGTGCTTGTCCCTGAGCTGGCTCGGCGACGACGGCGACGTGCTCGCTCTGGCTGCGGCCGGTACCAAGGACGCTATCCAGATCCTCACGGCGGAGACCAAGACGGACGCTTTCCAGTTCCACGTACAGGCAACACTGCGCGGCCATGAAGGCTGGATCCGGTCGCTGAGCTTTACCAGAGAAAGCAGCAAGCCAGGGAGCGACCTGCTGCTCGCGTCGGCCAGCCAGGATAAATACGTCCGCATCTGGCGATTCCACCAGGGCCAGGAGCTGCCCGCCGCGACCGCCGAGGGCGCCGACCCGTCCAGCGGCGCCTACATGCCCGGCAAGTCGCCCGCCAACAAGGCGCACTGGATCCAGGCCGCGGGCCAGGACGTGTCCGTCACCTTTGAGGCGCTCCTGCTGGGCCACGAGGACTGGATCTACAGCGCACGGTGGCACACAAACACCGCCGACGGCACGCTCCGGCTGCTGTCGACGTCGGCGGACAACTCGCTCGCCATCTGGGAGGCCGACCCGGCCTCGGGCGTCTGGGTGAGCACGGTGCGGCTCGGCGAGATTAGCCGCGAAAAGGGCGCGACGACGGCGACGGGCAGCACGGGCGGCTTCTGGACCGGCCTCTGGTCGCCCGACGGCCGCTCGGTCGCGTGCCTCGGCCGCACGGGAAGCTGGCGCCGCTGGGAGCACGACGCCGCCGAGGACCTGTGGCGTCCGTGCATCGCCATCTCGGGCCACACAAAGGCCGTCACCGGCATCGCGTGGTCCAGGGACGGCGAGTACCTGCTCTCCACGAGCCTGGACCAGACGACGCGGCTGCACACCCAATGGACCGCGTCAGGCGCCAACACGTGGCACGAAATGTCGCGGCCGCAGATCCACGGCTACGACCTCAACTGCATCGACTCCATCAGCGCCACGCAGTTTGTCTCGGGCGCCGACGAGAAGCTGATGCGCGTCTTTAGCGAGCCCCGGGCCGTCGCGGGGATGCTGCACAAGCTCGGCGGCATCGGCCGCGTCAACGACGTCGCCACCATGCCCGACGCGGCCAACATGCCGGTGCTCGGCCTCTCCAACAAGGCCATTGACGCCGTCGACGATGACGCCGAGATCCAGCCCGTCGACGACCGCGACCGCGCGGCCATGGACCCCGCGTCCATTGTCAAGAAGTCGCAGCTCGACCTGGACCGCCCGCCGCCCGAGGAGATTCTCTCGCGCGCCACGCTCTGGCCCGAGACCGAAAAGCTCTACGGCCACGGCTACGAGCTGTCCTGCCTGGCGGCCAGCCACGACGGCGCGCTCGTCGCCAGCGCCTGCAAGGCCAGCTCCCTCAACCACGCCGTCATCCGCCTCTTTGAGACGGCGCGCTGGACCGAGCTCCGGCCGCCGCTGGCCGCGCACACGCTGACCGCCACCCGGCTGCGCTTCGCCCCCGACGACCGCTACCTCCTCAGCGTCGGCCGCGACCGGCAGTGGGCCGTGTTCCAGCGCACAACCGACGGCGGCGGCGACGGCGAGACGTCGCCGTTTGCGCTGCTGCAGGCCAACCCCAAAGGACACACCCGCATGATTCTCGACTGCGCCTGGGCGCCGGTGAGCAGCGACCCGCGCGCGCCGCGCCTCTTTGCTACGGCCGGCCGCGACAAGCAGATTCGTATATGGCGCGGGCAAGCTGCGGCAGAGGGCGGCGCGCTCGAGTTTGCACAGGCGGTGGCCGTTTCGACGGGCGTGCCCGTCACCGCCGTCGACTTTTTGCCGTGGGCGGCGGGCGGCGAGGACGGCCGGTGCGTGCTCGCGTTTGGCACCGAGAGCGGCCGCATCGGCACCTACCTGGTGTCGGCGGACGGCGCGGACGTCACGGAGTTGCCGGTGCCTATCAGCTTACACCTCCCCAAGACGGTGCTGCAGCTGGCGTGGCGCCCTTCGCCAGCAGGCAGGGTGGCTGGTACAGCCGAGCTTGCCGTCGCAGGTGAAGATTCTTCGTTGCGATTGTACGCGTTCAAGGATGGTTTTCTGCAGGGCGTATAAAAAGTATACATGATAATGAATTGAATAAAAATATAGTCAAGAGGCCACGAGTGAAGGATACAGTATAAGTATTATTATCATTAAGGTCTCATTCGCTGAGAATATGTATAGTTATGCATAATGCGCACCAATGCCACATGGTTTGCCTGTAAACCATGTAATCAACGCCATACCGATGTCAGACTGCTCAATCGTCCTCTCCAGATGCAGACTTGCCCTGTTCACGTGTCTTTCTCATTGCCATTTCCCATACAACACGTTTGCTTCTATGATGCTGTAGAGTGGCCAACGTGCATGCGCCACTCCTAAACCATGTCACGGATTTTTATGTACTTTCGATGCGTATTCCCATGCTTCGCGCCGGGTGCCTTTACAGCTCGGCCTTGATCAGCGGGGTCTCGGCGGCGCCGACGGTGACGATGGGAATGGTGGCATCCAGCACGCCCGACGTCAGGACCTCGCGCACGGCGCCGCGCGCCGAGGCGGCGACGTCGATGCTCTCGCCGTTGATGTAGTACCAGACGCGGCCGGCGAGGATGGTGATGTGGTGGGGGAGGTAGAGGACGGCGGCGATGAATGTCAGGCTGAAGAGGAGGAAGACGATGGAGTCTGTGGATTGCTGGTTAGCGATGGGACACCCCACGCTGGTGGCTAGGTGCGCAGCCGGGCCAGTCGGTGCGAGAAATAAACGTACAGAATGCAAACTTCTCCCAGGGCGTAAACATGTAGACGGCAAAGGTGACTTCAATCTGAATCTGCTTCTTGCGCAGCCATTTGGTGAACTGGGCAAAGGACGACATGGTGGGCGGTAGTATGCTGCTATATGCGAAGAAGAAGAAGAAGAAGAAGAAGAAGAAGAAGAAACGGCAACCGAGTCTTGTGCCGCGGAGTCGAGATGCGTCGCAATCGTGCGTAGATGACCGTTTCCGAGAAGGGGGGGGGGGCGAATCGTCAGACGTTAAACTGCGGTGCCGGCTTGTCTAGCGTGGACGCGAGTATCAATGGCACGTTTCGTGTCGAGCGACTGCGGCAAGTGTCGTCGGTGCTATCGTGGCTATCGTAGTCCTGTTGTTCGTGGCAAAAAGTGTTGGCGGATGATGTCGCTTCGGAGTCGGCGGGATGGAACTTTGTTCAAAAATAAAAGGGACGCCCCCCACTGTATCGCCGCCAGGGGTCGCGACAGTGTCATGCTAGCGCCGCCGACTGCTGTTTGGTCCTCTTGCCAGTACCGTATGAAGTGTGCGTTCTTTTAGGTGAGCAATTCTTTTTTGATAAAAAAAGCATTTTGGCTTGTTTGTCACCAGTAAGCATCGGATGAAATCAGGCTAAAGAAAAAAAAATTAAAGTTAAAATCCGGACTGGTGGTCCAAGTGTGCCGCTTACACCAGCAAGTGGCTTCAACACCAAGTTGCCGTCTCGGGGCGGCTTTCTTTTTCTGCTGCAACTCGAAAAAAATATTTCACGGCAGAATCCAATTTGATTATTCACCTTAAAGCGTCTTATCCGCGCTCCAAGTGTCTCTCATTTTATCAATCAACCGCCGTTGGCGGCACGTTGCCTGTGGTTGTTGAACTTGCAGCAGTTGAGCCGCTTCCTCAGCCATCACAATTGCCTCCTCATCTCACGCACTCGTGACCCTTTTCAGGGCCAGCCACTCAGCATGTTCTGCCCGCAGCCATCTTCACCTCGCATCTACCCCGATATACAAGTCGACAAGATACAAATGCCCGGGCTGTGATGAAGACATTCAGGCTCCTCAACATCGCGACCTGGACAGCCGAGGTCTTCGAGATTGGGCAGGCACCGCCCTACCTAGCCATCTCCCACGCCTGGTCAGACCGCGTCTTTCCCAAACAGCTGCCTCTCAGCCCTTCCTTTGGCAGCGATGCCATCCAGCAGACCATTCGCCGGCGCGGCCTGCACCAGGTGCGCTACTGCTGGATCGACCTCTTCTGCATCATCCAAGACTCGGACGAGGACATCTGCGAGCAGATCCCGCTCATGAGCATCATCTACGGCGACGCCGCTGCCGTCTTGATTATCCTCACAAACAGGTTGGAGCTGACGCAGGAGCAAGTGGACCACGGCACCGCGCAGCTCGACGAGGCGCTCGCCGTCTGGCACGCCGAGGCGTGGGCGGAGGACGGCGTGCGGCAGTACTGGGAACGGGGGCGCGGGCGTGGCAAACTCGTGCAGGCCATGGACACGCTCGCCCGCTTCACGAATGCGGCCTGGGGCACCCGCGTCTGGACGCTACAGGAATACCTGCTGGCCAAGGAGCTTGTCTGGATCGGCGCCGACCTGACACCCCTCTCGATCCGCGACGAGCTCTTTGTCGCAGTACCCCGGCTCTGCGAGGAGCTCAGCATAACAGAATGCGCCCGCCGCGGCGACCCGACCACCCGCAAGTACGAGCTGCTCTTTTCGCATTTTGCCGGTATGGCGGCGCGGCGCACCGGGGCCATTGACCGCACGCGCGTGATGGAGATGCTCGGAAACCGCCAGGCGTCTGTCCCCGTCGACGAGGTGTACGGCACCATGGCCGTGTCCACGGTCGAGATTAGCATCCGGCCCGAGGAGTCGCGGGAGAGCGCGTGGAAACGGTGGACAGAGGCAGCCCTGGCGGCCGGGCATCTGCGGTGGCTGATGGTACCGCCCGCGATGACGATTACGGCCACTGATGATGCTATTGGACTAACATGTGAAGCGGTTCCTTGCTCAAAACGGCACATGCTGTCGTCTGCCTCGGGACTCGATACGGTAACACCCTATGGGTCGGTGGCTGTTTCGGAGGGCACAGTCTCGCTGACGGCACGACCCATCGGCCCTTGCACCATTCTTCGTAGACTCGGCTCTGTGCACCGGGGCAGCAACGGGTGGGTGCATCGGGACCTGACCCTGATTCTCTACGCACAAGGCGTGTGGCTCTCTGCTATTGACGTGGCCGTCGCGTTCGGTGCCGGGCGCTATTCCAACAAGCAGCTGCTCATGATTGCGCAGATTCTCACCAACAACTACGACCGAGCATTGCGCTCCATCACGACCCATTTAGAGCCGAGCTTTCATCCTGCACTTCAGTCGGAGCGGTACGCGGCCGTGTGGGCCGACTTTATGCAGCTGCAGTCGCAGTGCGTCATGGATACGCTCAACTTTGGCGTTGGGTATCTAGTTCGCATCCAGTGCCATGCGACGCAATTACCGTTCGTGACCGTGCTCGTCACCAACGGACGCTGTCCGGAAGGAGACCTCGTCGCCTTTGACTGTAATGCGCAAAGTGGTGATGGGCGGCACACGCTCTTGATAGGCGAGAAGCCGGTCATGGAGACACAGACGGCGCAGGCAGGTGGTGCAGACCTGACATGGCATAAAGCCGGGGTGACGATTTCCGTGGGGGACGTCTACGCGTGTGGATGGGATCGCATACCGCTCGTCGAGATCAACGTCGGAGGGTCAAGATGCCAAGTCTGCCAACGAGCCTCTGCCGCTGCCGACATGAACATGCAGAGCTCGGTTCAGACGCCAAGGTCACGAAAGGACGTTTCTAGGACAACTCGTGAGCGCTTACAGAGACGTCGCAGAGATGAGGCTCGTGAAAAACGTATCAACAGAGTCATCAAGTCTAGATTAAAGAGACTTGGACGGGTGCAGCGAGTCATCTTTCTAGACAAACTACAAGATGAGTAGCGGAGTATTTGCTTAGAATACACGTTTAGACTAATAATTCCTGGTTGCACATCGCTCAGCGCGATTTCTGCCGTCTTGACCACATCGATACTGGCTAGTGAGCGGCTCGCGCAAGAAGTGGCCAAAGGCGAGGATGTGTCCCAGGCATATCTTGGAAAAGCGATTGAGAAATGACATGAATTCACAATAAAATGAGCAATCGCAAAAGAGAGACATATATACCCTGCCAGTCTGTCATTGAACAAGTAGTAGACGTACATATATTTCTGTATTGCTCCGAGTCTGTAAAGTGGCCACTTTCCCAGTCTTGCACCGCAGAAAGCTACTGGCAATAACGGGCACACCTCTTTTTTAAAGTAAGAACAATATATAATCACATGGTTTTTTTATTCTCCAAGAAAAGAGTACAATTGCTATAGTTGAAACTGCCATGTTCTCTTGTACGTTCATGGCCGAGCGGCGACCCGACCCACCCACATCTTCAGCCCGCCTGCACTGGTTCAAGTGAGCCGACCTCGATCTTTCATCTCAGTACTCACGTCCTCCAAGCCACAGCGCCGCCACCCATTCTTGATCAATTCATCGCAGGACGAAAAACTCATAGTACCACCACCCACCAGCCAGCCACCGCGGCCCAACTTTGCCATGCTGTGCCTCTTGCGCCGCGCGCGCATCGCCGCCTCTCATCCGCCCCCCATCCTCTGTCCCTCGCGGCTGCTCACCACCACCCCCCTCGTCCTCCAGACCTCGATGCCGTCACGCCCCAAGCCGCCTCCCGACTGCGACCTCGAAGAGTCCTACCTCAAAGGCAGCGGTCCTGGTGGTCAGAAAATCGTAAGCCCGCCCTGCTCCCGCCCAAAGACTAACCCTAACCCCCCTCCCCGCCAGAACAAAACCAACTCGGCCGTGCAGCTCAAACACATACCCACCGGCATCGTCGTCAAGTCGCAGGCCACGCGCTCGCGCGCGCAGAACCGCAAGCACGCGCGCGAGATCCTCGCCCAGCGGCTCGACGACCTGCAGCACGGCGCCCAGAGCCGCGCCGGCATCGTCGGCGCCGTCAAGAAGAAGAGGGCCGACAGCGCGGCCAAGAAGAGCAGGCGCAAGTATAAAAAGCTGCAAGAGGAGACAGGGGCGGCGACGGCGCAGCAAGGAGAGCAAACTGGGACAGGGACAGGGACAGGGGAAGAGGCGGCCAGGCAAGAAGCAGTTGCTGCACCCAGAGATGGTGCTGGCGACGCGGCGGAGCAGTCAAGTCAGAGTGGCGCAGGAAAGACGTCAGTTGAGGACACGGGTGACTCGCCGCAAACAAGCTCTAGTACATCACCCAGCCAGTCGATAGATCCCGCAACTAGGCAATAATTGAAATCACAACAGGCAGTTGTTGGAGTATAAGCAACCAATTGTTGGAATATAAGCAGGCAAGTTTGACTACAGGTTGCGATAATTAAGCACTCGCAAGCACCCGACGTGGAAAATCACAACGCATTTTTTCTAAGTATACAAACTTAACCGTCGCATTCTTCCATTGGGCTACACCCTTAGCAAAGATATAAAAAAGAATTTTTGGTGTGAAACTTCAGCGTCTAGTCCGTAAGCCTCGTAAAATACCCAGCCGGGCTACATCACACGGGCCGTTGCCATTCCCCTAAGAACCAGCACCCAACCTCCTTGACCCTATCAAAAACAAGTTGCAAATATGAGAGTCGATCGTGGCACGCGCGAGGCCGACAATAAGCTGCGCCGTTCGCCACCGTCGCAATCCTCGCCAGTATTGAAGGAAAGGAGGTTGTTGTTTTGGATTTCCTTCGCTAGAGACAAGTCAGTCAAGAGCTCAGCTGTGGCAGCACTTGAAAACTAACCTTAGAAGCACTTGCGGTGGACAATGGAGGGACCGCTCTCGTCGTACTCCTGCTTGGAGATCCACATTTGCTGGAAGGTGGACAGGGAGGCAAGAATGGAACCACCGATCCAGACGGAGTACTTGCGCTCGGGGGGAGCAATGATCTTGACCTTCATGGAAGAAGGAGCAAGAGTGGTGATCTCCTTCTGCATACGGTCGGCAAGACCAGGGTACATAGTAGTACCACCAGACTGGAAGGGTTAGCGAAGCGCGCACAAACGAGGGTACAAGACTTACCATGACAATGTTGCCGTAGAGATCCTTGCGGACATCGACATCGCACTTGATGATCGAGTTGAAGGTGGTGGCGTGGATACCGCCAGACTCGAGGCCGAGGACGGAGGGCTGGAAGAGAGCCTCGGGAGTACGGAAACGCTCGTTGCCAATAGTGATGACCTGACCGTCGGGAAGTTCGTACGACTTCTCGAGAGACGAGCTCTGGGCAGCAGTCTGGATCTCCTGCTCAAAGTCAAGAGCGACGTAGCAGAGCTTCTCCTTGATGTCGCGAACGATTTCACGCTCGGCGGTGGTGGAGAAGGCGTAACCGCGCTCAGCGAGAATCTTCATGAGGTAATCGGTAAGATCACGGCCAGCCATGTCGACACGGGCAATGGCGTGGGGAAGAGCGAAACCCTCGTAGATGGGGACAACGTGGGTGACACCATCACCGGAGTCGAGGACGATACCGGTGGTACGGCCAGAGGCGTAGAGGGAGAGGACGGCCTGGATGGAAACGTAGAAGGCGGGGGCGTTGAAGGTCTCGAAGACAATCTGGGTCATCTTCTCACGGTTGGACTTGGGGTTGATGGGAGCCTCAGTGAGGAGGACAGGGTGCTCCTCGGGAGCGACACGGAGCTCGTTGTAGAAGGTGTGGTGCCAGATCTTCTCCATGTCGTCCCAGTTGGTGACGACACCGTGCTCAATGGGGTAGCGGAGGGTAAGAATACCACGCTTAGACTGAGCCTCGTCACCGACGTAGGAGTCCTTCTGACCCATACCGATCATGATACTGCGAAATGGCGTTAGATGTTGGCGTGGACGTTGGGAGTGGCGCATGCGCTCGGATGTGTCCTAGCGCATGTCTTTTATTCTCGGTTCAAGACTTACCCATGGTGACGGGGACGGCCGACAATGGAGGCTGGGGTGCTAAGTTAGCAGCGGCTCGAATTTCAAGCGCAAAGCATCGCTAGCCATCAGGCGCGCTTTTGGCCGTTGGGCCAAAAAGCAGGCAAGCTGGCGATAGGAGCTAAAGTGGGGTACTCACGGAAAACAGCTCGGGGCGCATCATCACCGGCGAAACCGGCCTTGCACATACCGGAACTGCAGCACTGGTCAGTATCCGAAAAAGAATTGAGAAGCATCCATCCTCATGCTGAGCCCGAATTTATCCCTTTCCTGTGTCGGCCAGACGAAGATTGCGAGTGGTGCGGCGCAGGCGGACTCGATGCCTCTGTCGACATGGCAGATCGGACCAGGAGGGGTAAGGGGGCTCAGGCTGGCGAACATGTCGGTGAGGCGGTGGGGGATTAAGCTTACCCATTGTCGATGACGAGGGCGGCAACTTCTTCTGTACAAACGCAAAGGCATGTCAGTGATTGATTCGAGATGTCCAAAACGCAACGGGACTGCAGCAAGCGGCGGCAGCAGCATGCACCGCGGGGAGGGGCGGGATTGCGTAAACGCGGCGAGGTGACGAAGACAACGTACCCTCCATAGTTGCGAGTTTAGATTGGTGAAGAGAAAAAGAGTCGGGGGGACGCGAAGAGTTGAAAGCTCAAAGGACGACGTGGACCTCGAAGCTAGATGAGCAGTACAGGAGATGGAGAATGGGCCAAAGGGGAAAAGACTCAGAGTCGGGGGGAGATGGAAGATGGAGTGGGAATTGAATGTTTTTGTAGAGGGACGAGAGGGAAAGGCAGGAAGGTGTGGAGGAAGAGGGGCGAAAAGGAAAGGAGTCAAGTATCTCCGCCGCCTGGCGTGGCCGGGGCAGTACTTACTTTCGGTACCTACCTTGCCTACTTAGCTAGTACTATCAACCCAGTGCTACCAGTTACCAGTACGAGCGGGTGGGCGGTGGTGGGTGGCGGGTTGGAGCTTACCACCTTAGTGGCCCGGCTGCCAGCCAAGCAGCCAGTCCAGTCAACCAGTCAACCAGTCAAGGGCCAACAGGCGCCAAAGAAAAAATAGTTGTGGGCGGGGGCATCCAACGAGAGGGGTACGCACTACCACCACCGCAGTGCTGGTACCCTCACTGGTGCCCTCCAACCAGCTGAAAAAAAAAGAATCAAAAAATCAGCCCCCTCTCGGCAGCGATGCCAACCCATCCCGCCTGTCCAAGGCCAGCAATACTCGGTGGTTGAGGCCTCGACGACGCTCCGTGGCCTGCCCAAGAATGTAGAGCCCCAGGAGGCGCTACAGCTATCTGCAGCAGCGCCACAGCTGCCAGTGCTCACTAACAGCCCTCGCCTCGCTCCGATTGGCTGCTCACGTCCGCAGTGGGCCTGCGCCCGGCTGCTGAGCCACGCCGCCCCGGAGACGCCTACGAGAATCCGTAACACGGGCCAGCTTTACTATTACAGCGGGAGACACCGCTCGGCTGCAACGGGCTGCCTTGTCGCTTTGTGTCGTCATCCAGCGAGGACGTGATTCTTCAACGCCAACGCTCTGCATCATCAAGCAAACATTGATAGACCCCTCTGCCCCCAAGCCTGATTCAGGACCCCTCCAACGAGTCCGCCATGTCTCAACCACTTCCCCAAAAGCGCCCGCCTAAAATGGTGCTAAAAATACACACCACACGACCAACCATCACTACATATGCAATGCCCTCCTGCCACACCTGCATTCCCGGATTCGCAAGCTTTTTCTTAGCGCCTTGCCCTCTCTCACCCAAGGCTGTGTGGCGCAACCTGACGTCGTCACCCCAGTCCACAACGGCCCATTATCCTCGCCTCGACGCGCAAGCGAACATGCTTCTGCGAGGCGGGGGCACTCAATACACACTGTCCTAATTCATTTGTACAGATCTAGATGCCATCGTAGACTGCATTCAAGCGACCCTCTGAAACGCCTCCTTGCGTCATCTCATCCTCTCAACACCTCTACCCTACCGCCTGCTCCTGTGCACAAGCTACACAGGCCCCGTTGCCGGTGTTTTAAAAGATGTGAGATGCCCAGGTTATTTCCCTGCAAGCGCCGCTTCATCAAACACGGGCCGCATGCCAAGCCCACGCAGCCAGCGCATACATTCTCACTTTGGCTATGGCACATCATGAAAGCAGCCAGTCATTCATCCTTGCAGTGATTACAATTTCATTCCTCTGGAGAAACGCGACAGTGTATACCGTCGTCTAAAGGTTGTAGAATCAAGTCAAAGGCAGCATTACTTTGGTGTCAACCAGCCGGATATAAGAACAGGTGTGTCAAGCGGAGCTAGTTGGTTCATTGGCCCGCTCGAACGTAACGTTCTGATAATAAAATCCGGTTGTAATGTATAAGAAAAACGCTGTCTATTATCTACCGTTTTACAGATGTAATAGACCACGAAGTACATCGTGCAGCGTGCTACTACAAGGTCTCGCTGTCGTGGCGCCATTACGCGCACAGAGAGTAAGCATCACCGCTGAGGTGCAACTGAAAAAAAGTCGACTATATATCACCCCATCCAGGCACTCAGTTTACTATCTGTTTCTGGCCATATTTCTCTATTTCACATCGCTCGCCGTGACGCAATCTTCCAACAACAAAATCTCGTCACAGTCAAGCAAGTTGGACTAGTCCGGATCCGGTTAGTGTCTTCATGAAGATTCGAGAAGGTGGGCGGAACTTCGACCAGAGCTTTGCGATGCAAATATTAACCCCACGTCCGCAACTTCTTTGGGAGATTACTCTTTTCAAAATTCTATTCTTTTCCTCTTTTATTCCATTTCCCTTGCCTATCTGCTCTGTGCCTTCTATAAAAGAGCATTTCTTACCTCAACAAGACTCCTCCTCGAAATACAACACCCCCCGCCTTCCATCAACCCCTCCAAAAATCTCATCATGGATGACAAGCGCCTCAACGACCTCCTCCGCTGGAGCATCGAAAACACACCCAACGGCGCCGCCGCCGCCGCTACGGGCGAAACCCCCGCGGCGGAAGCCTCGAACCTCACACCCGAAGTCATGGCCGCGCTCATGGGCGGTCCCTCAGACGCCGACCTGATGCGGGCGTCGATGGAGATCATCACGGCCGGCGACGTGACGCTCGACAACAAGCTCATCGCGTTTGACAACCTGGAGCAGCTGATTGAGTCGCTCGACAACGCCAACAACATGGCCAACCTCGGCCTGTGGACGCCGCTGCTCGCGCAGCTCGCCAGCGACGAGGCCGAGATCCGCACCATGGCCGCCTGGTGCATCGGCACCGCGGTCCAGAACAACGAGAAGACGCAGGAGACGCTGCTCGCCGTCGGGGGCATCCCACCCCTGGTGGCGATGGCGACGCGCGACGCCGAGGCGGGCGCCGTCCGCCGCAAGGCCATCTACGCGCTGAGCTCAGCGATTCGCAACTACCAGCCCGCGCTGGACGCGGCCGTGGCGGAGCTCACGGCCGCAGGACATGCCGCGGACAAAGTTGACGCGACGGACATGGAGGCGGTGGACACCATCATCACGCCTCTGCGCGAAAAGGCCAAGGACGCTTCTGCTTAGACAAGTAGCGTCTTGGGAACAAAAGGTTACGGCGGACAACAATTGCATGAACTCTGGTGTTGGGGCGTTTTATGCTTACAAAAATAAAGTTTAAATACCAGGTCCATTTACATGGAACATAAATGTGGAATCTCTTTTTGAGAAATATATTTTGATACATACAAATGTTGGTACATGGGATATGTCTATGCTAGTGACAATTAACAGTCATCCTCCTCTTCACGTCTTCCTCTCCACCTCGTAGTACGCTGCTTAGTACGTAACCTTGCCGTAGAATGGGAATCCCAGGGCCTCGAGCAGAAGACGTCCCTGTCTGTCCGATGTACCAGTCGTCTGGATGATGATGTCGCAACCAGGCATCAGGTTGGGCGGGTACATCTGACGGAAAAATGTTAATATTAACTACCCTACCGGCAGATTGCGTAGACAACTTACATCAAAGTTATACTCGAGCTCAGGAAAGTAGGACATCCACTCGGGGTTGAGGCCGAGACCCAGGTTGCCTGCGCGGTCACCAGAGCTGCCCTTGACACCCGGCCAGTCCTTGATCTTGGGCAGCACCAGCGTCACCAGCTTGTCGACAAACTCGTACGCGGCGCCTCCGCGGAGCGTGACCTTGGCGCCCGTCTTCTGGCCCTTGCGGACGCCCCAGTGAATGACGTTGGACTTGGTGCGCGTGACCTCGGGGAACTCGCCGGTGATGGCCTGCACCACGGCGCGGGCGACGTCCAGGTACTCCTTGTTGTCGGCAGCCTCGGGCGCGTACGAGTTGACGGTGACGGCCGCAATCTCGGGCAGGTTGTGCCAGCTCATCTCCTTCTCGACGAGGCCCAGACGGCCGGACTGACCACCGCGCGGACCGCGGCGCGGACGGTTTTTGTGGTACGGCGACGAGCCGTCCCACTCGCGCAGCAGGCCCTTGGTCGACTCGGGTGCCTCGTAGCCGGGAGGCTTGTGCGTGTAGGTGAGCGTCATCAGGTCCGGCGCAATGGTGCTGTCGTAGGTGTGCTTGAGACGCGGCAAGTTGAACGGTCCGGGGACAAAGTCGCGGGCGGTCGGGTCGGACGAGGGCGGCGACTGGATAGGATGGAGAGGTCCTCGGTTGTACTTGGGAGGGTGGAATTGATACCTGTATGCCACGGTCAGAATCTTTTTTGACTGACGAAAAAGATGCGGTGCTTCGATGCTCTGCGACTGGGGGTAACTGCACAAGCACGAGGCAACGGAAGGCACTTACCGACTACCAGGTAGTTGTTTGTCTCTCGTGCTGTTGGCCCTGGCCTCTTGGAAGGACTTGACGGTATTTTCGTCCGGTCCTGGTGTAGAAAACGACGTCGACTCTTCAACAGCTGCCAAGGGGCTCTGGGAAGCCGCCGTGGAGGAGGCAAAGCGGCGAGCGCACGACCGGGCGGCCGGTTGGCTCAATTGCCTGTTGCTAACAGCACGAAGTGCGCGCATTCCTTCGCGGGCACCGGCCATGGCGACAATTGATCCGGGCAAGGTTGTGAAGAAGGACGTCCGTGTCGCAAGGAGATGTGTAGTCTCGTGTGCTCAGACAAACCTGCAAATTTACTAGAAAGCTACAGGTTGTGGCTCGTGCGCGCTCAGCCACATTAGTGTGGCGGTGCAGGAGACTGCAACACCGAACTTGGGATAGAACTAGAGTCTCTGAGAGGATATTTCTGTAGGAAACTGGTGACTTGGGCTATTTCATAGTTGTGAAATTTACAGGCACGATACTACTGCACTGTTTCAGTGAATGTTGTGCGGGCGGCACGTTAACAATCACAGTTGGGCGAACGTGAGTGTTGTGTACTTGCGTACTAATAAACCATAGCCTGAACCTTGCTTCAAGGACTTTGCTGAAAATATGGCTCGGAGACCACTAGATCGCTGTAGCCTGGCTGCAAAATTTGCATTATTATTTTTTAGCATCTGAAATGTGCCAAATATCACTGCCTATACGACGGCGTCATCAACTGACGCGGCCAGCGGCTCACCGGTGCCAGTCAGGAATGAATCACTGCTGGGACGCTGCCTGATCCTTTGAATAGTACAGTAATAGGCCAAAAGTCTGCGAACAGGGCCCATTTTACACCAAAACACTACTTCTTTAACTACCAATTAAAGAACAAATTTATATACGAGCATATATTTTTAAAGAAAGGAAAAGTTAAATAAGTAGTTACTCTATTAAATAGCTATTTTTTTAAATTTTAGAGATATAGAAATGAGATAGTCATAAGTATTTTAGTAACCTACTTTTACACAGTGTAAATTATTTATACGCTAATTACACCTAAAAAAAGCTTTATACACTGTGTTATAGAGGACCCTAGCACCTAAATTACTAGATAACTACAGAGATAATACTATTATAAGGCTATAATTAATATATAAGATACTTTATTAGCTAATCTATCTAATATTAAAGTTTCTTTTAATTTTAAGAAAGATTGAAGAAGGTAGAGCTGAGAGCAAATGGTAAATATTTTGGTGTGGCACTATGGCACTGTAGAGGGGTGTTCGCAGACTTTTGGCCACTGACTGTACAAACGTATGACGGCATGCCTTTGCATATAGATGCGGCTGACGAACCTGCACGTCACACTGAAAAGTCTGCGCTACATGCCCATCAATCAGGTGAGGGCGGTCATACGGCGGATGACGGCCGACATCCGGAGGCGGCAGGTTAAGGCAGGTTTAGGCTGTGGCTGTGGTATCGGCCGCAAGCCACAGCGGGCGCAAGGCAAACTTGAAAGAAAAGGGTTGCCTTTACAGTCTAAAATTGGCAGCCTGATGATCTCTCAGCACTTCCCTGTCAAGGAGTCTGGGCTTATTCTTTGTCGACGCTCAAGCTCCCTGAAAACAGTGATGCATCACCTCAGTTTAGTGGCTCTCGACGGGCTAACCCCGCTATAAGCCCAGCATCCCACCCCCACCTGCCTCAGCTTCGTCTGGGTCCATCGTTGGCAGGTCCCTGGAAACCTCGCGCCAACAAGCTGCCATTCTACATCTCGCCACGATCATTGCCTCACGTACGCCTCGCTACAGCTTCGCCATTATCTCCTCTCTCGTCCTTCAACCTCTGCCTCAACTCCAACCCCGCCAGTCCGGTCCCAGCCACTCGCCCCGCGGCGCCAGAACCTTACCTAGCTGGCCAGTCTAACTTCCTGCTGGTCCCGCATCGCTCGCGCGCCGCCGACGGCTTCGGTCATCTAGCCCTAATAAACAATTCGTCGTGTTTCGCGCTTCTCATAACATGACTATTGGTCTCCTCTGGCTGCCTCGCTAAAATCTGCGAGGCATTGCGCACCACAACCAACTCCCTACCCGCATCCTCCTCGACAGCCCCTCCACCCGAGCGCACATCGAGCATGAAGGAGTTTCCTCGAAAGTTCTTGAGCCTTCGGGACAAGGGCTCATCACACAGTAGAAGCAAGTCGGCACCGCCTTCAAAGGTAAGTTTGGCGACCGTTTGACTATCTTCCAACTGGCCACCCACCCTGCTCACGCAGTCTTTCAGAGCCGACCCCGATCGACCGAGGCTTTCTTCGCTCTATTTGGCCGCGATGCCAAATCAAAGGATTCAGTCGAGAAGGCCGAAGAAGATGCCAAGGTAAGATTCGCAAAATTGTGCCCGAACGGTCGCCAGGCCTTCTAACAAACTTAAGATTGAGGAGATCCTCCGCCGCCTCGACGAGCTCAACATTACCAACGTCAGCAGTGAACATATCAGGGGCATGCTCGGTACCCGATTCGGCGACGGCGACGCCAAAGATGCTGCTGAATTCATAAGCATTGAACAGAAATCCGCTGCCGGCACAATTGTTCCCTACAATCGCAATGTGAAGATGCTCGGCGCTGAGAACCGCGGTGGCGTCACTTGCTACCTCGACGCTCTCTTGTTTTCCATGTTTTGCAAGTTGGATGCTTTTGAGGGCATGCTGAAAACCGAACTTCCACCTGGTGACCCAAAGGCGAAGCTTGTTAACCTGCTGCGGGTATGGGTCAATCTGCTTCGGTCTGGCAAGCTCATTAATATCGATCTGGTAAGCAGCCATGAGCTCCGCATATAATATATCCGCATAACATCATGCTAATGCACCAAGCAGACACGATTAATTCAAGAAGCTATGGGTGACAGTGGCTGGCCAGACGCCCGTTTATTGGAACAACAGGACACATCTGAAGCGTTTGCTTTTCTCACAGAGACCCTCCAACTCCCACTACTATCCTTACAAGTAGACCTTTTCCACCAAGGGATGAAGGAGAAAGATGACCACAAGGTCGTATACGAAAGATTGTTAAACCTAGCTGTCCCAGAAGATGCCGATGGCAAAGGCATCAGGCTGGAAGACTGCCTTGAAGAATACTTCAACGCTCGGGTCGATGTACTGCGGGACAGCGAGGAGACCAAGAAATCATACTCCGAGGATAGGGGGCCTGATACCCCTACTCTTGTGCACAGAAGCACTCTACGGTTAATTCGAGACGAAGAGAATGGCGGCTCCGCAGGCCCCAGTGCCTCTCCGTCGGAAATGTCGCCTCTTCACCCATTTCCCAGCCAAGCATCAGTGGCGAGCGACTTTCCCGCCCTTGAGCGACCAGCTACTTCTACCGGCGTATCTCTAGACGAGGTGCCCAAACTTGAGGCCTCCGCATTAACAAAGCGGTTGTCATTGCGGCACAGGTCCGCTAGCGTTATCCAAACGGTTGTTCTCGATGCACATGGGAAACCAACGATCACAGATGCCGACGCACGTAAGCCACGGCGAAAGGGCTCTGTGGTGGTCAAGGCCGTGACAATACCTGCTTGGCAATTTTTTCGTCTTATTCGTAAGTTCAATCGAGCATTATAAAATTGTCCAGTGAGCACAAGGCTAACCTTGACAGCTTGGAATGCTGTTCGCGCAAACGAGCCACGCAGTAACTCCGAAGTCGTGCTCAATTTTGAACAGCGACCTGTCGTTGGTATCTGTCTGAAACGCTACGCCATGACTCAGTCTGGACAGCCAACCAGACTCAACACCTACATCGACATTCCCGACAGCCTTCGGTTGCCACATTTCATGCTCGCCGACGGCCCCGACACGAGGACCGATGATTCCTTCTTGGCTCCAGATTTCAAACTCGTGCTACAATCAGTCATCTGCCATCGGGGTGACTCCGTTCAAAGTGGACACTACATTGCGTTTGCGAGAGCCGCGCCCAAGGTCCTCACCTCCAACAGACGGCATGATGTCGACCCGCCTCCAGACTATGAAGAAGCTCAGTGGGTCAAATTTGATGATCTCGAAGAGCCTCGTGTCAGCTATGTCGACGACATCAAAAAGTCTCTCACCGAAGAGATGCCCTATCTGCTTTTTTACCAGGTTGTGCCCATGGTGGAGGTAGCTTGCCCTTCGACAGATGGCACGGCCACAGGTCCTCCATCTTACCAGGAATCTAAGAATAGCTTAGAGATGCAGATCTCACGAGCGCCGACCGACGGCAGCCACTCTTTCCCTAGCAAGCCCCCTAGCATCCGTCTATCCATGGACAATGAGCGACCCCCGGCCGCGTCCCTTGACAGGTCGGCGCGGCCGTCAGTGTCTGCCTCCGTGCCTGACTCTCGCCGCGATAGCGCAATCTTTACCGCCTCATCCGCTGCTACGCCGATTATGACCCCAGTTCGCACGCCAGAGCCTAGTTCTCCCGTTCTTTCACCAAGCGACAGCAAGACGCCCCGCCTCTCGCGAGCTGCATCCCGCTTCAACCTTGGTCGCCAGAGCCGGCCATCCAGCCAGTCTGGCGAGGGTCGCATTAGTCTAACGATTTCTCGTCTTGGTGGTCTCATGAAGCAGAATAGGGAGGCTTTGCCCAATTTTGAACCAGGCGAAGAAAGAGGGACGACTCCTCTAGGATCGCCCTCGCCGAGAAATGCCAGTTTTGAGGTCTTTCGCAACGCAGACGGCCAGCAGCAGCCGCCTTCGACCGCCAACACGGCCATGACGGGTACCACTACTGCTACCTCTAGCACCGCTCTAGAGCCAGAATCAAAGCCTCAGCGTAACAAGTCGAGACGCAAGAGCAAGTCGCGAGAAAAGACCCCCAAGCCCGGAAAGCAAAAGGACAGCTCGCAGCCCGATCGAGAATGCGTTGTGATGTAACGGCAGAATGCACCACGAACATTGATGAACTATTATGAAAACTGGGTGGCGCTTTTTATTACAATCCGTTTCTTGACTAGATGATTAGAAAGGGGAAAGAGGAGAGTTTGCTGCTTTTGGATAGATACCATGGAAGTGCAAGTTTGGG
>LNDK02000024.1:1218070-1228926 GCA_001455915.2 Samsoniella hepiali | reverse complement strand
GGGGTGATCTTGGAAAATTGTGTACCGTTTCTTCTTCTTCTTCTTTTCTCTTCCTAGCCGCGCCATTCCTACACAATTTGGATACACAAAACTTGACTACTGGCGCGCCTGAGCACACAAAAAAATACCTGTTGGATTCCATCTCTTACACGCACAGCCAAGGCGCAATATTCCTTTATCACTGCTTTTTTCCTCGTTTCTATAGCATTTGCATACTTTACCAGGCAGAGTACACATCCTGCCTGTAAATACACACTACCTTTCCACCCTCATCTTGGACGAAGTAGAGAGGAATGAATGTATCTGCATACTTTATACCGAGCAGAGTCTGCTCCTGCATGTAATTACACATCATCTTGGCAAAATTAAAGGGAGGAATTAACGTATTCGTTGAATCTTCTATAGATTTTTCTGCGTTTTGTGGCTTTTTATTTTCTTCTTCCGGTTTCTCTTTTCCTTCTTCTCCTTCTTCTTTCCCATTCTCAGCCTCCCTCCATAGTTCTCGTACAGTAGCTTTTACATCGAATCAAAATCTTTTCCTGTTCCACAGGAACAGGACCGCCCCAAAGTGTGTGCCAACAAATATGACCTTGTCCACCACATCAAATCTTGTCCTTCTTTCCTGGGGAGAGAAAAACCGATGAAAAGAAGAAAAATGAAAAGAAATAACAAAAAGAATAGAGGAGTTTAATATACACAGGTCGAGCGAATTATCGTTCGTCGGGCCTGGCCGCATGACAGATAGAGAGATCCCCGAGCCGCCCAAGTCTATGTTGTAAAATTGATGAAAACGTTCGTATGCAGGTGCCCAAAGCATTAGAAAAAGCGAGGTGCCATCATTCGTTACTAAAAGCACAAGGTGATGGGGGGAAGTAGTAAGACAACAAGGGAAGAAAGATGGGCAGCCTCGCCTCTCTCGCGGCTTTGCTTTCTAGAATTGTCGATTCTCGCTTTTTTCTTCAGAGTAAGTCGAGGTATCGCTGCGTTGGGGAGGGCTACCATTGGGAGTCGACACGGCCGTTATTTAAAAGGGAATGTTGGGGGCGTTCTGGGTAAGAGCCTCCTGCTGGTCCTGAAGCTCCTCGGGAGCGGCCTCGATAGATACGGCGAGACCGAGCTTGGCTTGTTGCGTGAAGTGGTCGATGTCGGCAGCAAAGGTCATCATGACAGGAGGAGCAACACGCTTCTCGAGCAGACAGCTCAGCTTGCCGTTGGAGTCGGCCTGGGCACGGAAAGTAGACATGCGGAAGTCGTACTTGAGGCCGACGGAAGTGACGCCCTCCTTCTGCAGACCACCGCCCATCATACCAGCAGAGGGCACGAGGCCGAGGGTCAGGTCGACACCAGCCTGGACGCGCTCAGAAATCTTCTTCCAGAAAGAGGTGTTGAGGGTTCCCATGGCGGCCTGGAGCTGAGCAGTGGCGACCCAATCGACAGACTTGTATCTGGCGCAGTAGGAAACGGCGGTTTCGGGACCCTGGCCCAGAGAGGGGCGCTGCCAGACAGTCTCGAGACCGAGCGCAAGCTTGGGGGTGATGGACTGCAGGTAGCTACCGATGAAGATACCGGTCATGCCACCCTGGAGGAAGGAAGGGTTGAGCATCTTGAGGTTGGCGCTGAAGTCGTTGCCCGTGTATTCGTGCTCGAACTGGGCCATATCCTGGTTATCGGGAGACATGGAGGCCTGGACCTTGGAGATGAGCTTGTCCGTCCATCGGAGGTTGAAGCGGCCGGAGACGGAACCCTCGTTGTCGACGTTGGCTTGGCAGAAGACCTGGATAGAGGGCGTGAGCAATAAAGGCGCAAAAGCAGAGAGGGTGATCAAGGACATACATTGGAGGTGCCATACATGGCGGCAAAGGTGTAGGGGTTGAGCTTCTCACCCATGGCGAAGCCGTGCGAGACCTGGAACAGAGGGGACATGCTAAAGGCCTTGGTGAGGTCGGCGCGGACACCGGTGAACATGTGATTGGTGAGGAAGACATCACGCTGGACCTCCTTGCTCAGGTGCTCTATCGTGCCGGGGTTGGCCAGGCCGAGCTTGGCGCGGCGCTCTGAAAAGGAGTTGAGCGCATCGCCGAGGGTGAGCGCGATGGGGTTTCCGAAGAGAATTGAGCGCAACGACTCGACTGCGGCGGCCATTGTGACTTGGTATGGGTGATTGCTGGACGACGCGAGACAGCGACGACCGGCAAAGGGGAAAGTAGGCGAAAGAGACGGGAGAAAAGGGACGGGGGAGGAGCACCCGAGGAAGAACCAATGCACGCTGGTGTAGAGTAAAGTACAGTCCACAAGCCTAGGTCGCGAGAATGGCTAGCAAATGGTAAAAAGGAACTTTGGTTTGCCGCCGAATGTGTCGAGGGGGGCGGGATGGGCGAAGCTCGGATGAGTTACAAGTTATTAGGGAGAGCGAGCGGGAGAATAATTTTCAGTGGCCCTGGCCTTCTGGCGTTTGCGAGTAAGGTGGCTCCAGAGCTGATGACGGCCGGGTGAGCCACACTGTGGATGAGCTGCCAGGCGGACGGCGTCTAGAATGTTCCGCTCCGGGCCTGAGGTTGTGGCTGGCAAGCTGGGTACGTGCTATTGGCACAAGAGCAGGCGAGATGCAGCGTATAACTAGTATTATAATGAGTTGCAGATATTATAGAAACTCATATTTCAGCGGGACTCCGTGCCTTTTTCCTGTGTCTTTACTTCTTCACTGCCAGGATCAATTGACTGTGCCAAACGTGCCGTCATTTGTATTACCACACCGGCTGTCGAGTAGGCTTACCTAATGTCCTTGCCCCGCCAAAATCGACCGTGACTGCCAACAAAGCCGAGATCTTGGATCATCACGCGGTAGAGCAGCTTACCCTGGATAGCCGAGCAAACAGTGCATTTTGGCTTTTCCGGCCTTGTGACTTTGGCATCTCTCCGTCAATCCAGCGAATCTGCGTTCCCGCGTTCCCGTCAATTATTTACGCAGATCAATCGGTCTTTTGAATACCCGTACATTTCGTTTCCTGGCCAAGACCTGGCTACTGCAAGTACAATAAGCTGTGTCATAAAGCACCCCACCAACGAGACACCTCAAAGCCGTTTCCCTTTTGGCGTTGCAACAGTGGCGGTAAAGCTAACCGTCCGTTGTCAAACAACAGTCCGCCGTTGAATCCTGCGTAGCTAACCCCATCCCATCATGGACACATTATTGTATGTTGAACACCTAACCAATAGCCATCCAGGCCTTCACATCCCGCCCGTTGCCCCGCGGCAGCCTGGCCAAAGCAGTCGGAGAGACTGGTGGCGGGGTATTCCGGCCTGGAAATGACGACCAACGCATGCTAACCGCCACAGAACCGCCGAGATCGCGGCAAACGCGCCCCGGTACCGTCGAAAGAGCTCGACTTTTATAGATGGCATCCACGATGTGACCGAGGACTCCAACATGGCCCCGGCCCAGCTCTACAGCACCATGTCTGGCCGACTGTTCCACTCGGGCCGGATAGCCATTGTCATGGTTGGGCCTCCTGCCAGAGGAAAAACGTAAGAGTTTCTGAGTGATTGAATCCGTCCCATACTGACCATTAAAGCCACGTCTGCGTGTCACTAGCTCGGTACCTCTCGTGGCTAGGCGTCAAGACGCGCATCTTCCACCTTGGAGACTATCGACGAGCCACCATTGGTCCGGAAAGCGCCGTTCCGAAAGATTATTTTTTCCCAGACGCCTCTCCGGAATCGGTTATTCTTCGTCAGAAAATCCTGAAAAAGTGTCGCGAGGACATTTACGGCTGGCTCAACCACGAGAACGGCCAGGTCGCCATTTATGACGCCGTGAACCCGACTGCAAGCGGTCGCCGCTCTTTGGCAAAGGAACTGGCCAAGCATGACGTCCAAGTAAGCCATGAAGAAACCGAGATAATAGCCGACTTTCTAATAGCTCTAGACCCTGTTCATCGAATCGTTCGTTGATGACGAGCGTATCTTGCGGGAAAACGCCAGAAACGTCAAGATCTCCTCACCGGATGTATGTATTTACTCTGTTTATGTACTTCGCCAACTGACATGAAGAAGTTTGCCGGAATGGACCCCGATGAGGCCGCCAAGCTCTATCTTAAGCGAATTGAAGTTCGAATTCCCGTGTTTGAAACCATGGCCGAAGAGGAGCTCAACTACATCAAAATGATCAATGCCGGCGAAAAGTTCTTCTACAACAATGTCAACTTCAGTTACCTCTCTCACAGAATTGTATTCTACCTCACCAACCTCCATATCAAGGCCCGCAAGACATTCTTTGTCCGAGCAGGCACTACGACGGACGAAGACTCACTGCGGGCGGACGCGCCGCTGTCCGAGGCCGGTCTTATATACGCAAAGACGATGACAGAGACGATACTAAAACACCGCGAGCAAGAGCATGCGGAAACGGGCGAAAGCCCTGCTTCACTGCCACCACTGACGGTGTGGACGTCTACTCGACTACGCACCATCCAAACTGCAGACCCTCTGAGGGAAATGAATTACAAAGTCCGCCAGAGATCACAGATGAGCCAGCTCAACCCTGGGATTTGCGAGAAAATGTCCGAACGTGTCATTCGCAAACTGTATCCCGAGGAAGTTGAGAAGCATGAAGTTGATCCATATCACCACCGGTATCCCCGTGCCGAGGTATGTGTTTGAGGCAACTACGCATTGAAAACATACACTAACACGCTGCTTCACCAGTCATATCACGATCTTGCCGTCCGTCTGGAGCCCATCATTCTCGAGCTGGAGAGGGAGCAGAATGACCTGCTCATCATTGCCCACGAGTCGGTCCTGCGCGTCCTCTACGCCTACCTGATGCACTGCTCGACCGTCGAGATCCCCGCGCTGCGCTTCCCGCGCGACGAAATCATTGAAATTATCCCCGCCGCGTACCAGAACGAGGCGCGCCGCATTCACATACCCGGCCTCGACCCGGAGATGATCCCAGGCTCGCCCGACGGCATGAAGCTGCTCGCTGCCGGCAGCAGCGTCCCGCCTAGCGGATCAGCAAGCCGCCCTGAGAGCCTGCCTGCGAGCGGTCAGATGACGCCCCTGGCAGGCGTCGTCGCCGCGGCGGTAACGGCGGGCCCCGTCGACGCGGCGACAGCGACGGAGCGCCGGCCGGAAAAGGTCATCAACAAGTCCAAGGAGACGGTCGCGGATAAGCTGGATGACGAGGACTAGAGCATGATTGCGGAGACCATGCAAAGGGGGGGAGGGATATTGGACATGGGTGATGTGTCATGTGAATCGGAAGAGATTTTTTATCTTTATTTTTGCTGCACCTCTTTGGCTGCAAGGTCGTTTGTAGCACAGAGAGCGTACAACAAGACGCGCGCGCGTGACGAACATCCTTTTGACGAATCCATTGTTTTTTCTTACACACAAATGAATGTTGTCGTTTCCCCGTTGATGTTGCTGTAGTTCTTCGATAGAAATTCCTTCTTTTGTCTACTGCTGCATAAAATCAGAGCAAACTTCTTTTTCTTCTTGCTATTCTCTCCATCTCATGTCTTGCATGTATATATCTAAACCCGTTTTTCTTCAACGTTACACCCGAGTTATAGAGTCTGCGGCAGCAAAGCCCCCCCCTTTCCCGTTGTGGTACGTCTTTACTCTCTTCAAGCCATGTGATGTTTACGGCCCCCCCAATTGGTCATCAATACATGTCAGAGCAACCGCCCCAAATCCAGCCCGACGTGCATGCCCCAGGGGCGGCGGCGGCCACTACATGATGTGCAGCAGGGGGCAGGGACCATGTGAGCAGGACAATGCCGGGATTAAGAGTACACAAAGGGAGAGGGGCACTTCTGCGTAGTACCGGCGTTGGTAGTGGGCGTGCCGAAAAAGATACAAAAAAAGCTGTCGGTTTTACAGGGGGGGGAGGGCAGAAGCGTGATGGCTGGCGATGTTTTGAGGCTCCGCGTGCGTAGTGGGTATTCGGCGATGTGTGAGATGAGTTGGCAAGCCCCAATCTTGGGGAGCAGGGGGGTATGAGAAGTCCTAACTTTTGGTTCCGTCTTTTTGTGTGTGCTTGTCATCCATCGTGTACTTGACGAAGCTTTGGGTCAATGGGACAATGGCCTGCATGGTTTCGGACAAGCCACGTGCTCGCGTGATTTGAGACATTGGTTATTTCGAAGCAAAGCATCTTCATTGCTACTTTCGTACGTTGTCAATTGGCAATTTTACAACGACAGGGGCACATCTATTGGCTAGGAAAACGATTAATGAGACGTCTAAAGCTGGAGCTCTACTGAAATAGACCCAACATGGGCAAGCGGAAGCTTTCCCAGGTACCAGTGCACACACACCCTTAGCTGCTCAAGCGCTGTGCATATTCGTAATGGCTCACGGAGCCATCCCGAGCAACTGGCCTGTGGCAGGTTAAGAAAAAGTGGTTTGAGGCTGGGCGCACCCATGCTCGGAATCAAGGCTCGCTCCTGTAAAAGAATTGAGGCATCACAAGATCAGGAACGGCAGTAGGGGTCATGGGTTAGGGTGGTGCGTCGGCGGCCTCGCTGAGTGGATGAAAAAGGGGCTTGGTTTTGTTCGCCGCACTCGAGCATGAAATTCGCAGGCGTTTTATATTGCATGGTCTGCAATTCATCAGCTGCTGTGGTGGTGGCGCCGCCATGGTCGGTCGTCCGCCGACCGGCCCTGGTACCAGAGGAGAGGTTGGCTGGCGTGAGGCTGATCACGCCTCGATTGAGGCAGGGCGAGGTGCGCTCGAACAATACTTTTTAGCTCAGCCTGATTAGTTGTCACCAAATGGTGCATCTGCAGCAATTAGAAGGTCCATTTCTTTGTCGAACGAAGTGCAATGGCTTGAGCTCCGACATGCTGTTTTGGGTAAGCCCATTCGTCAGGATCAGGGCTCATACTGATGCATCGTTGTCCCCGTGGCCCGGCTGCATTGCGGCCACCCGGCGTTCACCACGGAGAGGGGACAAATGGAGCCGGCTGCAGCGGGTGCACTACGTGGTAGGCCGCATTTCCGGCCGCATGACACAGGGAACTCTGCAGGCTTGCAGATGAGATACAATCTAAGGCCGAAGATGAGGCTCCATGTCTTGCCTCTTTTGTGATAGCCTCTTTGCCCATCTTTGACGATGAGCCAAGTATGTTTTGTGCACAGGTCCCTTGCTGAGAGAGGTAACTGCCTGGTGCGAAAGCGGTATAGTTTTGTTGCTCGCAATTGGAGTACTGTTGGCATAATCCCAAAGCATTATGTCGACTCAAATGTGTCCACTCAAATGAGCCTCCCAATGGAAACCTAGAGAGTGCGTAATGCTGTCGTTTTCAGCGTGTCTTGTGCAGCGGCTGACCATACTTTGACTCGCCGGGTACCTAAACACGCGGACTAAGAAGTACAGTAGCCATGTCAAGCCAACCATTCGGGTATAAGCCATATCAAGCACACTATTTCGGTGACTCGTCGACGCCACCCACGTTCGAGGTGTCTGAAAGAGTGGCCGTGGCCAATCGAGATTTAGCAAGTCGGGCAGCCTAGCGTTCTTAGTGCCATGTCGGCAAGCCCCTACCTGGCCGCGCTGCACGACGACGCGCCTGTTGAGGCATTTGTTGGCAGTCTGCTTCCCTCGCTGCAGGTCAATCAAATGCATTGACACACTCTTTGCCATTGGTGCAAAGCTGCCACGGTCAACCGGCCATGTCGTCAATGTCAGACCAGAGGGTACTGGTAGTAGTAGTCGAACAAGTGGAGGACGAAATAAGGAACTCAGGGATCCTAAACAGAGTAGCGTTGTGGTGGGCCAGTACGCCGCTAGGCTGGTTGACTTGCTGAGCAAGCAAGGATGGACGACCGACCACAGGCGAGCTGTTCGCGCTACGACCAAGTAAAGGAGCAGGAATTGTAATGGTGGTGGCAATTCGAGTGCAAACCGGTAGTAGCCCAAGGCAGTAGCTTGTCATGGCGTCGTCAATGGCTTCGGTTTATCCGCAGACATAGGGCCGTCGGGGGGGTGTGGCCACCATCAATGACATGGCTTCGCTGACGGAACAAGTATCGTGGTGGGCATTGTCCAGGATCTCTTACCAGCCTGACTGTCTACCAGCTACCATGCAGAGAATCTGGACCAGTTCTATCGACCGGCCGCTGGTCAGGGACGACAGTTTCGGAGACGTACGACGCTGAGGTGTCTGCGCATCTTCTGATCAGATGGTGATGGGTTCAGTGGCCCTAGCTCTAGAGCCAAATTCAGGCGTTAGCGCTGCATGGGTATGGTCATGAGACCACCTCCCATTCCACCTTTTGTCCCCCAGACACTCGCTGTGAGTGGTGCGGCGACGTTTTAGCTCAGAAATGCTGCGAGAGCGGAGGATTATTGATGGCTGGTTTTGTTTAGTGTTTCCAGTGCCGCCAGCCACTGACCAGAGCGTCTGTATTCCGTGAGAAGAGGAGAAGGGCGCGTATGCAGCCTTGCCATGTTGTAGACTGTACGCTCACCAACCAGTTGGTCCTTGGGTTTCTAGCATGGCGCTTTCGAGTCGCCGGCTGCTCTACGTCTGGCGTCCAGCGCCGGAGACCTCTATTTTCGACCGAGAGCGCTTCAAAATGACCCCTCCACTCCAAGACGGAATGTGCTGCTGTGGCAGGCGGAGCATGACGTCGAGCCCCAGTGTGACCAGAGGGCAGGGGTTGCAGGCTTTGATGTCCACGCTACCGGCGCCCGTTGTGCCCACACTAGCTGGACGCCATGTCGCGGTAATTATTTCGAGGCGTGTTTCAGTGGCATGACATTGTGGTATGCCCAATTGGCCTTGGTCTGGAGCACTGTGTGTCGAAAGGGTCTTCAAGTGTCGAAGGTGGCAATTCTATCGAGCATCGGCGAGTGCAGAGCCTTGTCAGCCAGACTTTGCGGCAGGATTCCGTGCAGTATGGTGGATTGTGCGTGCGTGTGTCGACGTGTTTTGAATGCACTCAGTGTCTCGTGATGCGCAGACGTCTTGCAGGCATGGTGCATGCAAATACATGAGCCGTCTGTAGGAGACCCATTGTGCACACGGGCTTGCAGCACACCAAACTCGCACCCAGGACTCTGGGCATCCTTGGAGCGAAGGAAACAGGCGGCTCCCCACCAAGCCCGTGGGCGGTGGCACAGATGGATCATGGCAGTGGATACGGGATTAGGGCACGAGGCCTCATGCCCCAGCAGACTGCGTGCCTAGCATGGTCGTGTCCCAATGTGGTGGTTTGGCAGGCCCCCAGTCATCAGTCAGCTGCAACAGAAGCGACGGAGCCAACGGAACAGAGGCAAAAGATTGCAAGTTGAGCAGACTTGCAGGCCTTGTTCATGACATCTCAAAAACCCCACCACACGGATCCACGCCCCGCCGATGCATCTTCCATTTGCGGTTTCTGCGGGCGACGTTTCTCTCCACCGGTTTTGTTGCGAGGCGAGGAACTGCTGTTTAGAGTGTAACAGAGTTTGCTAGTAGTGCTGGAGGCGGCTGGTATCCGTACAGTTGCTGCAAATAAACAAGTTGCAGGTTGCAGGTGGCAGGCTGCTAATGCCGGTGGACGGGTGGCCGGAAAGCCCTGGTCCTTGCTGGCGCATCTTTCTGCCGAGCCGATGGCACGACAGGGAGTAATACAGATCCCGTTTTAGCTTTTCTGCGTTGTAAGAGGGGCCAGTTGGTATCCTGAACAGTGTCAAAGGTGCAGAATGTCGCGTGTAGAGGGCGAGAGGGCTTGCAGACTGCAGCCATTCCCGCCATGTGCGAGGTGAACGGGTCCATTGTCGGTCGTTTATCTTCTGAGCAACCTGTGTTCCAGATGTGGTTGGCGAGCTAGCATTAGCGCTTGGCGATACTGTCTGGCAATGGCAGGGTCATGTTGTACAATGGCAGTGATGGCAGCGCCAGCCCTGTACAGGTCAGGGTCAGAGTCAGGCTAGACAGACATGGCGTTGACGCTGGCGCGACGGCCAGGGACCGGGCCAGGCAGGCGAAGCATCCTGTAGAAAAGTGGTTAGCGTAACAACGTATGGGAGGCTCAAGGTTGTCAGCGCTGCGCATCTCTTGATCAGCGCAAAGGCTGGGGCCATCATTGGAGGCGCCACGGGTGAGGCCCCCACTTGGACAGAGCTGAAGAGGCGACCTTGTGATGGACCTGGTTTTTCTTTTCTCTTCTGGCACAGGGGCTGGGCATTTTAGTCGAGATTGTAGGGATTAGGACCTAGCAACCTGGTAGATAGGAACGAAGGTGGTCAATGCAATGCTGGCAGCAGATGAGCGGGCTGAGCACTATTGTCGCAGGACAAGGCTCTGCTGGTGAGGCAGGGATGGCAATTGTATCGATAATGTTGATGGTGTGAGAGAGGTTGGTTTGGATGGGAGCGAGGAAGTCGAACTTGCTTGGCCAGGAAGGTGTTGCGGAGCGTACAAAGAAACAATGGATCGTCTGATGGAAATGACTAGACAATGTTCGTGAGGAGATGGAGAGTTGAAGCTGAAAAAGCGAGCAGTTGAAGATGGCAGTGGTAGGTGGCTTGCAAACGCAGCTTGGTCGAGGCCATCACGGCTGCCAGTTGGCAGTTGGCGGCTGGTGGTTTCAGGGAGCGGCAGCGCTGTAAAAAAGTCAAGGATTGTGAAGCTGGCTGCGTTTGGCCTTGTGCAGGGCGCTAACGTAGCGGATACGACATGGTGCATCACTGTAAATAGAGGCCCCACTCGATGTCTCCAGCAGGCTGAGAGGTTGAACAGTGAGTTGCAGGGTGCTGCATCTGTGAGCTTCTCGTTGGGCTGCTGACCCCTGCAAAGCTATTCTTTTTATTATACCAGTACCGGCCGAGGAGGTGGTGCCAAGGGGGGGGGGGGGGGGGGGG
>LNDK02000024.1:1063670-1218000 GCA_001455915.2 Samsoniella hepiali | reverse complement strand
GGGGGGGGTGGGGGGGGGGGGGGGGGGGAGGGTCAGCAAAGGCCTCATTGGAAGACACAGGCGTGGCGCGCGCGAGACAACCAGGCTCAGGTTGAGCAAGGGGGTGACGGAGGGTGGGAAAGCAGATAAAACAAAAAAGGAGAAGAAAGTTGAATTGGTGCGCGATATAGTGAATCAAGAGAAAGGAGAGGTATTAATGGTGACTGGGAGGCGTAGGAGATGAAGGACAAGAATGTGACGCTGTACCTGGTTTTGGTGTGAATGGAGGGAGGGAGAGGTGAGAAGCTCTGTGTCTATTTACATGCCGCTGCAAGCAATTAAACGCCGTTGCCTCGCATTACGTAGGTAGCTGACCATCTTTTGGTCCACCACGGTGTCAAGTCAATGGAGGCACGCGAGACGGGGACAAGGGACGAGAACCAAGAGACCAGACAGACCGGCCCTGTCACGAACAGGAGGATTAGACAGCATGGCTGGCTAGCGGCCGAGACGGTGGAGATGTTTTGACTTTGGCTTGCCGAGTTTTCGGGCGAGCAGGGCCGTCTCAGAGATGGGCACATGAGCACCACCTGAGCAGCTAAAATCCGAAGCCCAAGATGCGGCGGCGGTATGGGTGGCGGTTGGTGAGGAGTTGAGGAGCCGGGAGTGCAGGTGGTCGAGTGGTTGAGCACCGTGAGTGGGCAGCAGGCAAGCAGAGAGCCCACTCAACCACTCCAACTCACTCCCGGCGGGCAGCGCCCCCGCCGTACCGACCAGACGCTAATCACCTCGCAGAGGTACCAGCCGTGCCAGCCTGCCACGCTACTGGGCTAGGTACAGGCTCCAGGTCGCTCCTGTCGCGCCGGTACGCAGGACTGGCCCAGACTGTCAGCAGAGCCCCATGTACCCCCTCGACAGGCACATCACCTGGTTCATTGTACCCGCATGTACGGGTATCTCTCCCCAGCTGTCCACCAGTTACCTGCTGCCTGTATGCAGCCCGCAGCCCAGCGCCCAATTCCACCCAGTTCCAGTGCCCTCCGCCTCTCGCGGCGCTGTCGGGCCTCTGCCTACACTGCCCAGCACCGCTAACCAAAGTAATGCCTCGCTGTAAATGCACCTCCTAGCTACCTGGACAGCCCGAAAGGCCTCTGCCCGCTGTCTCTGCCACTCCCACCCCCCCCGTTTCCCTTTTCCCAGTTTAATATTCCCTCCCCCTCCAACTCCAACAAAAAAATACCACACTCTCTCGTGAGCGCATCTACATCTCGCATCTTCCTCTACGTCCATCCAAGCAACCATTGTTTTCCCCGCTGCCCGCCGTTTATCCAGCGTGCATCGCCTCTCTCCATCGTCGACGTTAAAACGCCCGCCGTACTCGATCGACGCAAAACGAAGAGAGCTCCAGCTAGCCCCGACACTTGACGACAGTCTCGCCCGGTCCCTTCTATCCTGAGCCAACCTTTGCCGCTGCTGCTAGGTTGACCTCTCAGTCGTGCATATTCTCGTCACTTGCATCCTCGCATCTGTCCAGCTTCTCTTTTTCCACACGCCATTTGCGTATACACCCGTCCCATACAGCATCTGCCTCGTCGCCGCCGCATCTCGCGCCCAGTCTGAATCCTCGTGCTGGTAAGTTGCTTCTCATCTCTGCCCTCACCTGTTGCCCGCTTTCTTCTCCGCCGCGCCCGTTTTACGCTCAAACATCCTACTCCGCGCTCTTTGATCGTATTCTTTGCGCCTCGCCATGACAGTTCGAGCCGCAATGGACCGTTGTGCCTGGGACGGGATAGCTTCTGCATCCAGGCGAGCTCCCATCCCACGTCCCATACATTACGGTGCAATGCCCCGCATCACACTCGCGCCCCTCCCAGCCCCAGCCAGCCAGCGTCCCTTACCAACCATCATCATTCCACCATCGCCTCTGCATACCACTCTTAATTTCGTTCCTCTTGCACCTCTTCTCAACCACACCTCTATCTGGCTCTCAGGCGCGCTTGGCAGTGCATTGGTAGTCTTCTTTACAATCTTCTCACACCAGCCTGGTTGAAATTGTCGCATTCTGCGTCTCACACCACACACACTCTGCTTACCCTTGCGCTGCCTCGTCGTCTCTTCGCCTCGTACTTCGCCTCCTCTGCCAAACCGACTCGCTAACAGTCTTCCGCCCAGTAGCTCAGCTTTCGGTGGCTGCTATTCACGTCTCCCAATTTTCGGAAGCATACGTTGCGTCGCAGCGTACTAGTTTGACACGGGTCTCTCCGGACCCTGCTGCCCAATACGGCTCTAATCAAAGCCACCCAACTCCTTGATATATCACACTGGTAGCCTTGCGCCTGCCTGCAATAGTATCCGAATCGCCAATTGGCCCAAACATTTGCAGCATGTCATCGCAGCGTCCAGGAGCGTTCAACAGCTTACGGATGGGAGGTGAGCAATCCATTCACTGACCGCTGTGGCCCGGCCCGAAAACACTCTCCACGCATCTACTGACTCCCTTACAGAAGTCATCCGTGAGCGCGTCCAAGATGGAGTAACTGGCGAAACCAGAGAGCTTCAGTATACCCAGTGCAAAATTGTCGGCAATGGTTCTTTCGGTGTCGTCTTCCAGACTAAGCTTTCCCCATCTGGCGAGGATGCTGCTATCAAGCGTGTCCTCCAAGATAAGCGTTTCAAGGTATGCCATCTCTTTGGCCGCGAAAGATGACAAGCTCTAACAAACTTGGACAGAACCGTGAACTCCAGATCATGCGCATTGTCCGTCACCCCAACATTGTCCAGCTCAAGGCCTTCTACTATTCCAACGGCGAACGAGTAAGCACCCCGCCCACCCTCTCCCGCTACCACACAAGCTAACAGAGACATGTACAGAAGGATGAGGTCTACCTCAACTTGGTCCAGGAATTCGTTCCCGAGACTGTTTACCGAGCTTCGCGATTCTTCAACAAGATGAAGACCACCATGCCCATCCTCGAGGTCAAGCTCTACATTTACCAGCTTTTCCGTGCCCTCGCCTACATCCATTCGCAAGGCATTTGCCATCGTGACATTAAGCCCCAAAACCTCCTTCTCGACCCTACCAGCGGTATCCTCAAGCTCTGCGATTTTGGCAGCGCCAAGATCCTCGTCGAGAATGAGCCCAACGTCTCGTATATTTGCTCCAGATACTACCGCGCCCCTGAGCTCATCTTTGGCGCCACCAACTACACCACCAAGATTGGTAAGGCTAAATGTACGCCATTTAGTTTGAGACAGCTTGCTAATTTGTGCCCTTGCAGATGTTTGGTCAACAGGCTGCGTCATGGCTGAGTTGATGCTTGGCCAGCCTCTCTTCCCTGGTGAATCTGGTATTGACCAATTGGTCGAAATCATCAAAGTCCTCGGTACTCCCACTAGAGAACAGATCCGCACCATGAACCCCAACTACATGGAACACAAGTTCCCTCAGATCAAACCCCATCCATTCAACAAGGTCTTCCGCAAGGCTGATGCGAACGCTATTGACCTCATCACCAAGCTGCTTGAATACACGCCTACTGAGAGAGAAGCGGCCGTCAATGCTATGGTCCACCCCTTCTTTGATGAGCTGCGCGATCCTGCGACGAAGCTACCCGACTCTAGACACGGCACTGGCCAGCTCCGCGATCTACCCGAGCTCTTTGACTTTACTCGCCATGGTGAGCGTTCTTCTTCTACTGTACTCCTTGCCAGCAATGCTAATTCTTCTTCTTCTCCAGAAATGTCCATCGCTCCCGACCTGAACAGCCAATTAGTTCCTGCTCACCAGCGTTCTGTCCTTGCCGCACGCGGTCTCGACATTGACAACTTTACCCCAATGACGAAGCAGGAGATGATGGCTAAGCTTGATTGAGCACTTGAAGTGTTCATGGTGCTGGTCTTCTCTTGTTTCTATTGCCAAAAAGCCCTGGCTAGCCATGTTGCTCAAACCTTTGCACGGCAACGGGGAACGATGATCTCTTTCCCATGCAAGCTTTGTTTTCGACGACTCGGCGAAGTATGCAACTGATCTGCTCAGATTCGGTGTTGGGCGGCTTGGGCCGAATTTCATGGGTGGTAGGGTCAGCGTCCGATGCTCTTTCCGTAGCCTGGTCTCGGCAGCAAAGTCAGCATGGAGCACCGACGTTGGAGATGTTCTCCGGTGTACTGGCTAGGCTGCACTGGAGCACCGGGTGACGGCTGCAGCATATGGGGTTTCCGCAAACCCCAAAGTTGGTTGATGAAGTTGCGTGTTTCAAACGACGGTTACTCTGTTTCATTATCTACATGCCTGGTGGTCTTGGTATCCTCACTACGTGCGGATCAAGCGGCTTCAACGAATACTTCTGTTACCGGACGCGTGCTTGTGCCGTGTCAGTTTGACAGCTGTGCACTGTGCAAGACATTGCCAGCCGGAGCAGGCATCATGTCCTTTTTCTTCCTTTGTTTATGAGCTGCGTCAAGTTTGGATGGCCCCGATTGTGATGAACTCGAAGCAGCGTCAACCGTCTGAGATCTGTTGGTAACACTATTACTTCTGCTTCATGTGCTGGCTATGGATGATGAATTACGCATGGTGGATTTTATTTCAAGGCGGAGAGCAATTATACCGAGAAACATTTCTTACGGCAAAGTGGCGCAAGCCTGCCGCTTGTATACCATAATGCTATTACAAGTCGGAATTTGGCTGCATATTCGATATACCAAAATGAATTCAGGTTGTGTTTGCGTTCTACTTTCGTAATGGTGCTTGTGGGTGATGTCTGCACGTGTGTGCCTTGGTGTCGCTGTTTTCACAGCTGAAGAAAGACGGCAGTTGAAATTCTAACCACACCAAATTCTCCACAGAAGGGTTAAAGAAACGCGCAAAATGGTAAATAAATGTCTCGACTTTATCTGGTTGCGCAGCCTCGTTGGGTCGATAGTTTCAGTGCCTGTATAGTTGGTGCCTGAGGCAACACACCCATTTCGCCTAGCCTCCTGCGTCACCTTCCAACGCGTAGCGCCGGTGTTTGCAGGCCTGGATTCAGATTGCTTTGACGGCGCGAGATTGAAGAACCAGCCTTTCTGGAACATCAATTAGCCAACGTGCACCATGGCCGACTACGATAGGAGACAATCAGGCGGCAATAATCGCAAGAGACGTTATAGAGGTACGAAACTGGAATTTAAAGCTATTTCAGAGCTCCCAGTGCTCTGCGACTGGAGACCAGAAACTGACCGTGGCGAATGAAATGAATAGATGATGATGACCAGTACGACCGACGTCCGAGAAAGCGACAGGAGCAGGCGCCAGTGCCTGTTCGATTCAGAAAACAGCTCGTGGCCATTGCCGAGTCGCCGCTGCGGCGTTGGGCTGATGAGGTGCTCTCACTCGCGCAGATGATTGCCGATAACTACGATGACGAGCATCTGCGCAACCTTTACGTCAACCTGGTCTTGCAGATGGTGCTCGAGCAGCCTCTAAAGACGCCCTTTGTGGCCGCCGTGGTGCTCGTTGCCAACGCGCTCAAGCCCGAGGCTATGGAGATTGTCCTCGAGCGCCTGGCCAAGGACCTGGAACACGCCATTGCCGCCGGCCAGTGGACGGAGGTGAAGCTGTATCTCAAGTTCATGGCTTGTCTGCAAGGACACCTAGAGGGTGATGGAGTGTTTGCTCTACTGGAGGAGCTCTTCGACCGCGCTGCTAATCTGCAGACGGCGAGCTCTGAAGATGTACGTGCCCAGCGGGGAAGCTACTACGCAGCGAATACTGTATACTGACTGAATGTAGACTATTGGAACCGAAATTGTCAAAATTATCCTCTTTACGATCCCTTACGCCATGGTCGCTGCGCCGGGCGAGTTCAAGCAAAAGGCCGCCGAGCTCATGGACAAGACCGATATTATCGCCTCTGAGCCGCATGCGCTGCATGCGCTGGTCGACCCATACTATACCAAGAGCAACGAAGAGAGTCCGACTGCCTCTGCCAGTGTGTTGATGCTTCTGCAGAAGCAACTGCAAGCGGAAGCCGCCAAGGACTGGGAGCTGGCGTGCCTACCTCGCCCATGGCAGATGTCGCTCGAGGACGTGGAAACGCAAGACAAGTTGACGAATGCTCGCAAGCATGCGATTCCCGCCATCTCTATTCCCGCCAACATGGTCGCCGGGCCCCGCGCCCTCTTCCCCGAGGTGTATCTATCCGTTTATCCTGAACAAGACGGTATCGAGTCTGTTCCCAGCACGCAGCACATTGCTTCGTCGCTGATTCGCGATGTACTCGTCGACACCGTCAATGGCCTCAACTACAACCGAAACGCCACGGCCCGCTTTCTCATGGACATTGATTGCTACTTTGCCGACAATACCTTTGTGAAGCGCGCGACGCCGTTTGACGAGCTGCGCAACGTCGCCGGCAACAACCGCTCCACGTGGAAGCCCGAGGACGTCGCCGTCGACACGGTCTTTTCGCAGCTCTTCCAGCTCCCGACGCCCGACTGCAAGCTTGTCTACTACCACTCGGTCCTCATTGAGGCCTGCAAGCTGGCACCAGCGGCCATTGCGCCCAGCCTAGGCCGAGCCATCCGCCACCTGTACCGCAACAACCCGCGTATGGACCTGGAGCTCTCATACCGCTGCGTCAACTGGTTCTCGCACCACCTGAGCAACTTTGGCTTCACGTGGAAGTGGTCGGAGTGGTCAGACGACGCAGCGCTGTCGGACTTGCACCCGGCCAAGTGGTTTCTGAACGGTGCGCTGGACAAGGAGATCCGACTGAGCTTTGCTCAAAGAATCCAGAAGACACTACCTGAAGCGTATCGGCACCTGATTGGTCCTGAGAAGGAGCAGGACGTGCCCGACTTCAAGTACAAGAATCCAGACACACCCTTCTCTGCCGAGGGCCAAGAAATAGGCGCCTTGTTGCGCCGCAAGGCAACAGACGAGGAGATTCAGCCAACTATTGACGCCATACACGCGCAGGCCAAGGAGCGTGCTCTGGACCCCGTCGTCGCCAGCACAGACGTGTTTGTGACGGCCATGTGCTGGGTGGGCTCCAAGTCGATGAGCCACGTCCTTGCCTGTATCGACAGAAGCAAGGTCCGGCTGATCGACGCCGGAGCAGTCTCGCCCGAAGCCCGCGCGCAGATTATCTCCTCCGTCATGGCCTACTGGCACGCGCACCCCGGCGTGGCACTGTCCATCATCGAGAAGCTCCTCAACTACTCGATCCTCACACCCTTTTCAGTCGCCGACTGGGCGATCCTGGCGGATAGTGCTTCGCACAGGGGCTCGCCCGGGGCGGCGCTAGCGCAGCCGCACATTTACGAGGCCATCTTCAACACCGTCTCCAAGGTGACGGCACGGGTGCGGCAGATTCTCGTGGCGCCGCCAGGCGAGGGCGAGGGCGCGGCGCCCGACGAGGAGACGCGCAACAAAGAGGTCGCCGACATGACGGAGCTGTTCCGCACTATCAACGATGCGCTCGAGTCGTGGGCCGGCGGTAGCAAGGACGAGCTGATGGAGCACGACGGCGGCAGCGAGACGGACGAGGCACTCATCCGCCGATGGGGACAGCGCTGGCTCCGCGTGTTTCGGCGCCGCGCGGCCGTGGAGGCGGCGTTTGTGGCCGAGGCCAGCAAGGACAAGATGGTGGTTGACGGCGAGAACGGCAATGCGTAGAGGAGTCGCGTCGCGGTGAGGGGATGAATGAGGGTGTACACTAGCAGGGTTCTTTTTTTCGGCAAGAAACAGTTGCAAAGTTATGGATAGGTATTCTTGGGGATATGGGTTAAAAATGCATTTTTCAGGTAGAATAGGCTCTCAATGCATTATTACTTCAAGATGCTGCTGTTTAGTTTGTTGTGTGATGTGTCCTACGTATGGCGTGTAAGCTTTGGTCCAGCTATTCACAACAGGATATTGAGCAACGTGTACGGCGTGATGATTTGGGAGCATAGAGGGGCCGAAGATGGAGGGGTATCGCTATTATAGAAGGTGGTTCTTAAAGATAAGTACACAAAAGTGAAATCATTGGCTTTTCTCCTGGGCCTGGTAGTACTCGTCATACGAGGCCTGGTAGCCCATCAGCAGGGCCAAGACGGTCCCGACACACATGACGACCGTATTCAGGACCAGGTTGAGCGTCTCCCACCGCGCCACGCGCAGCCCGGGCACCATGTCAAAGTGGTAAAAGAAGAGCAGCAGCTGGCAGACGCTCGGCGCGCGCGCCTCGCGGTGGCAGTCGGCCAGGTACCCCAGCACGTTGCGGAAGAAGCGCTCCTCGGCGGCCGCGTCGCCCGCGTCAAAGTAAATCTCCGTCGTCAGCGGCGGCCGGCCGTCGCTGCTGCTCGGCGCGCCCTCGAACCAGTGCCAGGCGCGCGCCGGCACCCTGATCGTGTCGCCCGCGGCGAGACGGACGTCGCGGCCCCAGAGGTGCCAGGTCCCCGCGCCCTGCGTGACGCGAAAGTACTCGTCGGCAAAGAGGTGGTAGTGCGGCGGCGGGTAGTAGAGCGTGTCCTTTTCGCCGGCGGGGGTGGTGGTGCTGGTTGGGGGGAAGCTCTGCACGTTGACAAAGAGGCCGCGCTGCCACTCGAAGCGGATGGTAAAGGTGCGGTTCGCGCTGTCGGGCAGCGCGAGGACGGTCTGGTCCCAGTTGGACCGCCGCGACGGCTGTCGGGCCCGTAGAAAAGAGAGAGGAGCAAAAACCATTTCAGGATTTTTTCTTCAATTTGTTTCTTCGTGTGTTGGAGTAATGGAAAAAGATGTGAGTGGGACACGGAGCCTGTGTTGATGAGGCTATTCCGGACGATTGTGGCACTCCTAGGAAAAGCTACCCAAAACATGCTCAGCTGCTACTGGCGATGGTATTTTAGCTAATTCACTAGGGGTCCTTTGACTGGCGTCTGACCAATGAGAGGACCGGGCCATTTCCTCACTGCGTAGAGGCACCGTAAGCAGCGGAACATGTAATAGTACACATTATAGCCTAGACGTAATAGCGCAAGCTTTCCGTGTGAGGTCACGGAGCTGGCCATGAACCAAACCTGGCCACACTCCCAAGGCTAATTTGAATGTGGGAGCCTCGCAACCACACATGTTGAGAGGCGGATTAGTCCTCTGTTCTCATCTCTACTTTGATCCAAACGAACCGTACTCAGATCGCAGTAGTCCCGTTTAGTTTAGTCCTGCTTCACCCGTCATGGACCATATTACTCGAATGGCAATTAGTCTTGGGGTCTCTGGATTATTGTGGTAAGTGTGCATTCTCATCACAGATTTTCCTTTCCCGCCACCACATTTGTTGGAGTGGTGGTGGTGGGGATACTTGAGGCTGCACATCAGGCCGCCTGGGTAGGCGAATGATAAAAAACTATCATTCATCGCATTCATACATGCCCGAATCTTTCAAATACTGCGTCCACCTGGCGTTCCGCGGTGCCCTTTGCTTGGCCTCCATGGCAGCGTCGGGATTATGCGCAAAAAAGTCTGCCATTTCCTCTTCCAGCTTGGCGAAACCGCGCCCAAAGTACTTTGCGAATACTTCCGTCACGGCAGCTGGATGGCGCATCATGCGGGCAAAGTAAAAGGCCTTGTTAATTTTGGGTTCGGGGTACCACTCGCTCACGAGCCTCTCGAACCGGCTGTCCGCTGCCGCAGCCCAACACAGCTGGGTGAAAAAGAGCAGGCTCAGCCAGTCCAGACCTGGTTCTTGGCATGCTGCCCACAGCGGCGGCGTGAAGAGCTGTAGAGGAACGGTATGGGCGAATTCCCAATCTACAATGCCTTGGATATTCAGGTCATCGTCCACGAGAATGTTGCCAAGATGCAAGTCAGGGTGATGCAAGATAAAGGGGCCTTTATCCAAGGATTCTGCAATGAACTGATCAAATGGTTCTCGCAAGGCATCAAGAGCGAAGAGCTCATACTGGCTATCGGCCTCGGAGTAATCTGCAACAGGTTGAGCAGCATGCTGTTGTAGAATATCATGCTGCGAGAGCATATACTCTCTAGCGGAGGTAAAGGAGGGAACCTGAAGTCTCAGACTGTCTGCTGAGAAGGACTGTATATCCCCTATAACCGGCTCATGACTCGTCGTGGGCATCAGGGAGCCGATCCGAGGAAACTCGAGGCCGCGTAGCTGGTCAAGGTAGTCGAATAGCTGTCGGAAAAACCTTTGCCGAGTACCATCATCGGCGTCCGCTATGCGCTCTGGTATAAGCGGCAGACCAGGGATACGGTCGAATATAAGAAACATTTGGCTCTTTGTTTCGTCATCAGTCAAGACGGCGTTTTTACCAAACGCATGAACCGCAGGAACGGGAATTGTGGTGTGCCTACGAATATAACTAAAAGAAGAAGAAAGAAGAAGAGAAGAAGTCATTAATATGGTTTTTGAGAGTCGTAGTAGTAGAAGGAGAAGTCTCGTACTTTAGGGTTGCCACTTCGCTTTGGAGCTTGTCCCAGGGCTTGTGCAGTCGTGGTTCGATGGGGACGCGGACAGCCCATTGTGTCCCGTCCTGTCCGAATTGCACAAAAAAGCAGACATTGAAGCTTCCATAGAGCCGTCCAAATACGGTGCACTCTTTTCCATGATTATAGCGAGACGCGAGAGCCTCTATAGCGCTCGGCCGTAGCGACTGGATAAAGGCGTCGGCTGCTTCCCTCGTGGCCTTGGGTGATGGGGGAAATTGATCCGTCTCCAGTTCGCCGTCTTCGTCGGGTTTCGGTCCGCGTATCATCAAACTGCGCCAGCATGCAAAGACAAAGGACCGTATAGAAGTCCATGCGGACATTAGAGCAGGCATGAGATCCATGCCCCCGTTCCTACCTTGGCTCTGGGGTGTGGTGGACCAAGGAATAGCGCAGTTGTTAGGGGTCCCGGCGCGGTTCCGGGGCAGAGCCAGTTAGTCAGCACAACACAGGCACAAATTGAACAGCGCCGTGGACATATTCTTGCAAAAACAGCTGCATAAAATCTAATATGATTATGTATCATATCGTTGAAGGAGTATAATCTTCGGTTGCCCAATGTGATGGATTCAAAGACGCCTACGCTGCAAGTGTCGCGTGAAGTTGCTCCCGGCGACACAATGGGACCATCTTGGCGATGGCTGCTCGGCTTCAGCGGACGGATCTGGGCCGATTTCGAGCTTCCAAAGGACTTGGCCGTCCTCATTCGCAGCGTTCCCTCTCGTGCACTTGTGCTTTCGGAAAAGTCGACCTCGCATGAGCATTGAGCAAAGTTCTTTGCGTTGGGGCAGCTGCTTGGCGGGGCGCGAGACTACCACCTGCTACCTGGTTAGAGGTGGTGAACTGGACCAGGAATGGGGTTATGCATGAATATTGACTCCATCATGATTGACAGGGAAACGGCCATGGTTTTCTTGATTCTGGTTTTTGTTGACCTCCGATTTCCGCCACCTAGGCGTCTCTCTCTCCGTTGAGCTATCTTGCCGTGTGGAAGGCTGGGGCGCTGCAGTAAAAGGGACAGGTGCTTCCTCACACGTGATCCCCTACGGCTGCTGGTGACGACCCCGTGCCCTGACATTTGCTCTCCTCATCTCAATTCGGAACTTTGGTATAAATAGCTTTACTCTCTTGATTACTGTTATTGTCGGCAAGGGTAATAATAAGGTGATGGCGATAGCCTGAATCTCTTTGTATTTGCTTGACTGGGATCATCTGGGATTATTGACTTGTTGACTGGCTGCACCTGCTCTCCCTTATTGACCCCCTCGTACTTGCTACATTCAATCCATCATGACGTCCTCGGCCGAGGATGCCAAAGCCTTAGTCCGCGCTGCATCGCTCACGCCCATAGAACACAAGATTCTCTGCCAAGTCATCATCGATGGCTCCTATGCTGCCGACTCTGTCGCCAATGAGATCACCACCCGCATCAAAGCCCATCCCGACAGTGCAATCGAAGACGTGCTGCGGTCGATCAAAGCTGACTGGCATTCCATCATCTCCCAAGGTTCCGTGTAGCCTCTCATATTTAGGCTTCCGCAACGGCTCACTAACCGATGCTTTTTCGTGCCTACAGGCCTGGCACCGCATGCTGTTGACCCTAGGCTGACGGCACTGGTCAGGGAGCGCGATGATGACCGCTGCCTCTTGACACCGAGAAACACGACGCAGATCCATGACCCCATCGCTCTTTATATCATATCGCCAAAACTATGTGCAGTCCTAGGCCAGCCACCCGCCCACACGGAAAGGGGCCTATTGGAGGCCTTCCTTTCGCCAGACAATGCAGATGCCCTGCGCGTAGTCCTGGACCGCGACCAGACCACAACAGACAATGCGCTGCTTCTCGCGCCCAGCGCCGCCCATGCCTTCTGGAGCGGAAAATTATATCTCAAATATTGGAGAAGCGACCCCCCGCCCGCACGATACAGCGAAGTTGGTCTCCAGACGGCTTCCAAATTGTTGGTAGGTACTACATGGAACAGGAGAGGTAGAAAGGCTCGACGTATGAGGACTGACAGCAACCATCTTATCCAGTATGTCTTCGGCTCATCCGGAGCGGACGAGGACCTAGAGGGTTGTGATGGCAAATCCATTAAACGCGGGCAACGCGCGCGAGATTTAGAGACCAAATCTCCGAGCCGACTACCCTTGCCGTCCCTCTTTCTCCTCGGACTGCAAAAGAAGTTTGGATTCGCCAAGGAGCAGTTCTCCATCGAGGAGGAAACATTAAAACCGTGGCCGGCTGCTGCGACGCCAAGTACGCTGCAAACGTTTTACACAACCACTTTTCTTTGATCCCAATTATACTAACTCGCTGGTCCCTATTGTCAGAATTTTGGAGCCGCCGCTGGCTTTTGTTCTTCCGTAGGATCTGGCATTGTGTTCCCAAGACCATTCGAGTCTGGACGTATCGCCGGCTTGCTAGCAGTGAGCCCAATCAAAAAGTAGCGAGCTTGATCTGGCGCTCCTCATTCGGACTCATTCTCAAGCATGACAAGGCCAACGAAGGAGCCGCACTCGAGTTGCTCGAGGCTGAACCCAGACGTGCCTGTCCCGCTGGTATTTGACCGCTTCACCGCGGACAACGGTCACCGCTACGTCGTGTTGACGCGAATGCCCGGTATCGATGCTCGCCAGGTCTTTTACCGCATGTCCTATGCTGAGCGGCATCAGTTCGCCGACGACGTTGCCGCGGCCCTCGCCCGCGTGCGTCAAATACCCAACAAGACGGGCCACATGTTCTGCGGCCCAGCAGGGGGCAAACTATACGACATGCAAGCCGGATACGAACCATGCGGGCCGTTTGACACGGAAGACGAGCTGCACACATCCATGACGGGCGGTTATCTCCCGGTGGTCAAGACCAGATGGCCCCGCGCGTTTGCCCGCCCGCATCTCTCTGCCTTTACGCATAGCGATTTGTACCTGGGTAACATCATGGTGGATGCAGGCCGGTTTTCGGGCCTCATTGACTGGGAGCGAGCTGGTTTCTATCCCGCGTACTGGGAAAACTGCCAGGCAGTGCGGGGCGCCTTTGATCTGCCTGAAGCAGAGCCAATGTGGGAGAGAGTCTGGAAGGATTGCTACAAAGACGAAGTAGAAATGGCAACGTGGTGGATGAATTCATGTCCCTGGGGCGCGCCAAAGATGAAGTCGCAGAGCGGCGAGGATGCCGCTCAATAATCTCATTTGAGCAAGCCGTACAACGAATTAGGGAGAGGCTGTGCACTCCCCCTTTTTCAAGCCTTCGTCCAATAAATAGCCCGAGGCACTGTGATGCGCCTCCCCCTATTCAGCCTCACTATGAGGCTGGGCCTGGCATAAGCAGCATACTTGAGCAATAGCCTAGACAAGCAGCCTGTGTAGCCTCAGCAAGCCACCTGAGGTCAGCCTTGCCCATGGCGCTGGGGCTGGTATAGAGAGGCATATAATTCCATATCTGAGCAACGGCGCAGTCAGTGTGACCGCAGCAAACGTCACTCTGCAATTTTCGAATCATCTCGAGCGTGAAGAAACACCAAAGTCATGCAGCGCAACTGCTCAGACCCGAAATCCGTCTTTGCCAACCTTGACCTTTTACAGGCATGCTACGACGAGTTTGGGGGCAATCCCGGCAACAGCACCTTTGCCCGCGTCGTCCGTGCCTGCATCAATGACTACTGCGACAACAGCGGCCCGTTCCCGCTGATTGGCGGATGTGGGCAGTGGCCGACGACGACGGGCCTCGACTTCGCCGTCCGCGAGAGGCGCTTTTTCCTCTCTCGGTACACGTTTTTCGATGATCCGGCCTCGTGCGAGGGCGTCAAGGGCGATGCCAACTCGGACATTGCGGGACCTGGGGTGGGTGAGACGGAGAGAGATCAGTCGTGGGCAGAACTGTATCAGCAAGTAGGGTTGCTAATGCCGGGGCGGTTCTAGGTGTTTACCTCGTACATGATCCAAATGGCTTTTATCCTGTTTCTCTGGTTCCTGATCCAGGTGTCCTCTGCCGCCATCAACTGTGGCCAAGTGTCGAAGGCGTCGTGGAAGGGCAGGTTTCCCACGGCGGCCACCAAGGCGTCTGAGCTTTTCCATCGCCACCACGCGGTGCTCAAGCACACCCTCGTCGAGTTCCACGAGGCGCAGTGCTTCTTCCTGCTGGCCTCGCAGATTGCCATACTCACCGCGCTCGACGTCGGCGACGGCGACCCGTCCGTGTTTGGCGCGTACACGCTGCGCGCGGCGCTGCAGAACGCGACGACGGCGTACCTCGTCTCGACCATGGGCGTCTTGCCGGTCGTCATTGGCCTGTGGTCGCTGCAGACGGCGCACGAGTCCTCCGTGTGCACGATGCTGCTGTCCGTCACGACGGTGGCCATTTCGGAACGGGCCCTGTACAGGACGCGCCGCGTGGAGGTGCAGGAGCAGATGGCTACCGTCGACTACCGCGGCTGGCCGGCGAGCTGTGGCGGCCATCCGCCGCCGCTCGTCTACTGCGGCGGAGCGGACGAGGGAGGAGCTGGTGGTGGCCCCCTCGCCGTGCCCTCGGCGTTCCTGGAGGCGGTCAACCCCATCTGCCTGACAATCTTTGCGGCCACGGTCCTGCTCTGGAGCCGGCGGCGCTTCCTGGAGCTCGGCTGCGTCCAGAGGTATCCCCCGTTTTCGGCCGGACACTGGCTGGTGGTGGCGCTCACCCGGCCGCCTGTCCATCCGCTTCTCAACCGCGCTGTGCGTTTTCTCACGCGCTGGTGCAGGCTGCTGCTCGACTGTGCGCTCTTCACGGCCATGGTCGTGAGCATGCACGTCTTTGCGCGGTACGCCAACCTGGTCGACTGGAAGCAGGGCTGGTCGTTTGGCCAGGTCGTCGCCATTACGCTTTGGTTTCCGGTCATTTGCAAATACTACTACTGGCTGTGCCGTGAGCCGTTCCCCCTTTTTTCTTTTTTTGCTCTGGTAGCCCCCCATCGTCACTGTTCTTGCCTAACCCCCGTGCTTGCAGTCGGTACCGAGGCATACTCCAAGGCGCGCATCCCGAGTCCGTACCGGATCGTCAAGGCGACGGACGATAAACAGGCCGCAAATAGCAGCGCGGTGCTGCCAGCGTCTCGGAATGGGTCTGTGAAGAGTCGACAGTAAAGTCGGATGCTTGTGCACTACCTCGGGCTGTGCTACTTGTGCTACCTCGGGTTGTGTTACTTTGTACACACCCCGATCTAGACGTGTAAGCAGAAACACTCCTTCATTACGAAGTTTAATAGACATTCAGAAAATAGGATACTACCGCTATTGGCATCCCTCATCAATTCACTGGAAATCGCCTTTCTTGTATTGATACCCATGAGATTGAGACAAATACTATGCAAAAAATATCGTCATCTACAATAGATCATAATGCCATGGATCATAACTCGTGATTTTACATTTGAACCCCCTTCTCATTCCCACTCTTTCCACTCCTCAATCAAGTCGTCAATCTGCTTTTCCTTGCGTGCATCCCTCTTCCCGTCCCTGTCCAGCTTAGCCAGCTTGCTCTTGATGCTCGCCTCAATGTCCAGCCTCTCCCGAATCTTGCTCTCGAGATACTTGGGGTCGTCACGACGGCACGCCCGCTTGAAGACGTCGCGCATGCGCGGCGAGTACAGCTGGCAGGTCGCCAGGGGCACCTTTTGCGGCTTAATGTAAAAGTTGCGCGCAATGACGTTTTCGTCAGACAGCCGCGGCCGCACCACGTCTTCGAAGCAGTCTGCGCACACGGTAAACTGGGGCAGAAACTGCATAAAGTGCCAGTAGCCGTCCGTGATGGGCCGGTCTTCGCGGCAGGCGTTGTGGACAGAGAGCCGCTCCAGCTTGTGCGCCAGATAGCCCAAATCTGGGCTCTTGTTGGAGCTCTCTGCTTTATCGGCGGTGGTTTCAAACGAATCAAAGTACAGGACAAAGTCGGTCCGATCGGGTGCAAAATGGAGTGCGCAGTTGCTGCGGACAGGGCTCGACCTCGAGTCCAGAGGGACAAAAATGCCACTCAGACTGGGCAAGACAGCCTCGACAGTTTTGGCGCACTGGTAGCAGACGTTAAACTCGGGAACAGGGCGCTTCGTGTAGGGATCCTTGATTGTGTACCAGTCTCTGGTCGTCTTGCGATCTCCGGGACAGCGTTGGCCGCGACAGGCTGAAGAGATGGAGGCAATGTCGTGAAATACGCGTAGATCCGTATCCTTGTTTTTCAAAATGAGAAGCCATGCGATTCTATACCATGGCGATGAGCCAAAATCACAGGAAATAGGATCGACGGTCGGACGCAAGACGGGTTGAAAATGCGTTCGATAGTCCGAGTTGGAAAACACTTGGCCGTAGCAATCGGGACAAATGTTAAAATCTGTCCTAGGGAGCGTGAGCCAGTCGACCTTTCCAACTACTGGCTTGATTCGACGACAAATAGGAAGATGATCCGATGCTGGCGCATTTATGTTCTCCGAGTATCGTCGATACGTCCCGACGGGCCGGTCAGCCTTCACACCATCCTTTTCCGGGTCGAAGCTGGGTGGATTCCATTCTTTAGCCTCGGGCGCCGTAGACTTGGGCTGGGATCTATCAGCGTCCGCAGTCTTCTGTCTTGCTGGGACCACATCTGTGGACTCGGGTGGTATCGTTGGCATGTAAATGGCTGGAGCAGGCCCATTGGCGGAGCGGACTGCATCGCGAGGCACAGAAAAAGGGTCGACATGAAATACATCTTCCTCAGGATATGGTAGAGGAGACTGTACCAGATTCTGAGATTGTGCCAGGTTGATTGTGGCCGCAGGCCGAAGCACGGGAGGCTTCTCGGCGGCACGAACAGGCATCGTGTTGGTCCGCGGCGGTGTGTTCTCCGGAGGCATAGTCTTTGATCTCGCTGATGGTTTTCCTACACTACTTCGCGCAGAATCTGGCGCCCTCGGGATATTCAATTGACTATCCTCTTGAACAACGAGGGGCTTTTGCGACGCTGATGGAGGCTGGGGAGCCTTGATATACTCTTCCTTGGAGCGGCTAGGCTCGCGAGATGTGCGTGCTGGTGATTTTGTCGGCTCTTTTGCATAGGATTGAGCTGGTCTGGGATAAGCGTCTTCCCGAGAAGAAACCGGATAGGCTTCTCGATTTCGACGATCACTGCCCCTGTCGATTGAATTGGTACGCTTGGGTGCCCGATACTCTGAGGTCGTTTCCGACCGTCTGGAAGAAGTTTCTGGGCTGCGCTTAGAGTATCCTCTCTCACGGGGTCTGTCTCTGTAGTCCCCACCGTAGTAGCCTTCTTCTTTTCCGCGAGAACTCTGCTTCATGATTTCAGGAGACAGAAGCTGGTCTCCATAGATCCGGGAAGAGCGCGAGGGGTTAAAGTAGTCGGGACGCGGACCATTGACAGCGGACCTGCTCCTGTGGTGTTCTGCGTATTGACGGTCACTGAACTCTGTTTCCAGCACGGGCAAATCCTGTCTGCTTCGCCTTCGACCTGTCGCCACCGGCGGCGAAAGGTCAGCACTTGGAGCGCGACGGTGGTACTTTCTCGTTGCGTCGGGGCGATCTGCTGATTTCGAATTTCCAGTGGATTTAGGTCTGGTCTCGGCCCTTTCTTCGGCAGAGTCTGACTTGTCGCCGCTCGTAGAGGTCGCTGGCTCATCGTCAAGGATAACGAATCTTCTCTCGGGGTTAAACTCATGAACCTCCATGATAGCATGCGCTTGATCGATATCGCCCCTAGATGCCGCATCCTCCTCAGGAACAATAGTTTTGGTGTAGCCATGTTCCTTTCTGAGGATGCTATCTTCATCGTCAACGGTGGGGGGAGGAGGCGCAGGACTGCGTCGAGAGGCGGTAGAGGCATGCGAAGGCGGCGGTGGTAGACGGATAGGCTCGGGGCTCAGTCGTGGTTGGTCATATCTCGGCTCATAGCCATAGTCATCGCGGGGCCGTTCAGTACGGCGAGGGTCTTGATCCTGCTCCGGCAGGTCATGGCTGGGGGATTTGCTTCTGCTGCGGGACGTTGTAAAGTACCCCGCTTGGAGCAGATTCTGAATATTGATGGCATCGCCCATTTTGCGAAATCACTTGGCGCGTGGTATTTGATGCATGACACTGACAGCGTGTCGTCGTTGTCGAGCTTTGTAGGAGCTCTCTCGTAGTGCGAATAAGGTTGATGACGTTTATTTTTTCGCCTGTTGGTAGGTAGGTACTTATTAGGCTGCAGGCTGCAGACTACCACTCTGGGTGATGACTTGCGGTGACCAAACGGGTGACTCGCAGGGATCTGCAGTGACGAGGCAATGCAAGGCGAAGGCAAGGACGTGACGAGAAACGCAGGCGCACAACGCTCAGCTATGCCAGAACAAACACAAAATGAAATGATGAAGAAGACGTGAATCAGAAGCAGTCACCGGGTCCCGAGGGTGTATGCAAGTGGGAAAGGCTGAGGCGCAGCGGCAGACCGGCGACAGGATGACATCGACAGCGGGGAGCCAGCCGGCGGGCTAGGTTGGAGCCGCCCGTACACCCACTGTAGCCACTGTACCTTAGTCACTGTAGGCCCCTTTCCCAGCACCGCCGCAGGGCACTGCTAGCTGCAGATGCGCTGTAACCTGGCTGATGGCGTGGTTTTTTTTAGCGCCTCGGAGCGGCCCCTCAGCGGCCCCGCCGCTGCCACAACGCCTGGAAGCTTGGCGCCAGCACCTTCTAGTGATGTTCCTCTGGTTTCTAAAAAGTGCCAGCGGGGGAGACAGAGGAGGGAGCTGGGGAGAGACAATATTGAGGCAAGAGGGAGCAATGATCTGTAACAGCGCCCGTCATGTACGTCGATTTCGCTAGTGGCTAAGACATTGGCCTGTGCTGGCCTGCGGGCTGCCGACAGAAATGCATGGCGCATTCGGACCATATCAAATTACTCAACAGCAAGTCACAAGTAGGTAGGCCACACCAGAAGCGGCAAGAAAACAGCACATGACGGAAGTGCAAGTAACTGATTGCCAAAGTCAAACCTACTGTACAGAGACCGCCTGCCAAGACACGCAACGCCCATGCCCAGCCATATCTAAAGCGCTAGAAAACAAGTCTATCATTCGTAATAGTACAGAGCACCACCCTGCCAATGTCATGCAACGAATCTGCAAGCCACGCGCGCCCTCCATTTAATCCTCGAGGAATTCTGCAATGTCCCGGTCGTCTTCCAGCTCCTCCAGCCGTCTCTGCTCCTCCGCTTCCAGCATCTCCTTCAATAGAGTTCGCTGGCGCACTCTGGCCCTCTGACCCCAGTCAGCACCAGTGCCGTCGCCGCCTTCGTCCTCGAGATGCTCCTCCAGCTGCTGCTTGGCGCCCCTCAGCTCGTTGGGGGTCAAGGCAGCCGACTTGGCTTTTTCTCTCTCCTCCTCCTCCTCCATCTTCGACACCGCCGTCTTAACAGACAGTTTCAGAACGTATGGGCGTAGTAGTAGGTATCCTCCGACAATGACGGTGAGACGGAGCCATCCGTGAATCGTCATCTTGGTAAAGGTGTCCTGCAGGTTGTTGCTGGCGTTGTTGCCGTATTCGAGCAGCTTGGCTGTGGCCTGGCCGAGCATGTTGAGCCTGGGCGCGTCGGCGTTGTTGCCTTCCATGAGAGGGTCCATTTTGGCGACTGAGGGAGTTGTTTTGGTGAAGAGGTTTGAAAATTTTTATGAGGTATTTGAGGAGACTTTGATCAAGTCCGGCGGCGCCGAGGAGGTTTTCCTTAGGTGATGTAGGTGGCGGGATGTTGTGGGCGACAGATGTTACACCGACAGCTGCAGTCCGCCCAAGGTATTTCGATCAATCTTCAGAGCACAGAGCACAGAGCACAGAGCATGAGACAAGATGCCACGTTTATAAATATATTTGCGATTCTCCTTGACGCCAAGGCAAGCTGATGCTAGCAGGAGCGAACATTTTGGCGCGCCACGTGACCGACCCTCGAGCAAAGTGGGCTGCACTAAAACCACCTACCACTGACCCCTGGCCAATTGCCAATTGCGCGCTGGAGCTCATAAAAATTTCTAGACGCATTTCTGCACAGGAGAGCTTTCGACTGATTCCTCGCCTGCACTCCTTCCCACCTCGTCGCGTTTTTCTTCTTCTGTACACTTTAGTATCTTTTTCTAATACCCAAAATATCTTCCACAATGTCCGTCGCTTTCCGGTCCATTGCGCCGTTTATGCGCACGGCGCGACAGGGCCTCACCGCGAACCCCCTTCGCTCCATCAAGACGCAGAACGCTGCCAGCATTCTCAACGCCTACCGCACATATGCTACCCACGACCGCAGCAAGCCCCATGTCAACATTGGTGAGCACCCAATTGCCTACCTCGCGTCGTTGTATCGCTAACCCGTCGGCGCCTAGGTACCATTGGCCACGTCGATCACGGCAAGACTACCCTCTCCGCCGCCATCACCAAGCGACAGGCCGAAAAGGGCCTCGCCAACTTCCTCGAGTATGGTGCCATTGACAAGGCGCCCGAGGAGCGCAAGCGTGGTATCACCATTTCCACTGCCCACATCGAGTACTCGACCGAGAACCGCCACTACTCCCACGTCGACTGCCCCGGTCACGCCGATTACATCAAGAACATGATTACGGGTGCTGCCAACATGGACGGCGCCATCATCGTCGTCGCCGCCTCGGACGGTCAGATGCCCCAGACCCGTGAGCACTTGCTGCTCGCTCGTCAGGTCGGCGTCCAGAGAATCGTCGTCTTCGTCAACAAGGTCGACGCCATTGATGACCCCGAAATGCTGGAGCTCGTCGAGATGGAGATGCGTGAGCTGCTCTCCACCTACGGCTTCGAGGGTGACGATACCCCCGTCATCATGGGCTCTGCTCTCATGGCCATGAACAACCAGCGCCCCGAGATTGGTCAGGAGAGAATCGATGAGCTCCTCAAGGCCGTCGACGAGTGGATCCCCACCCCTGAGCGTCAGATGGACAAGCCTTTCCTCATGTCTGTTGAGGACGTCTTCTCCATTCCTGGCCGTGGTACCGTCGTTTCCGGCCGTGTCGAGCGCGGTGTCCTCAAGCGCGATGAGGATATCGAGATTGTCGGCAAGGGCAGCGAGTCCATCAAGACCAAGGTTACCGACATTGAGACCTTCAAGAAGTCTTGCGACCAGTCGCAGGCTGGTGACAACTCTGGTCTCCTTGTCCGTGGTATCCGTCGCGAGGATATCCGTCGCGGCATGGTCGTCTGCAAGCCCGGCTCTCTCACCTCTCACAGCCAGTTCCTTGCCTCCCTCTACGTCCTTAGCAAGGACGAGGGTGGTCGCCACACTGGTTTCCACGAGCACTACCGCCCCCAGATCTACCTCCGTACCGCTGATGACTCCGTTGATCTGACTTGGCCCGAGGGTACCGAGGATGCTTCCACCAAAATGGTCATGCCTGGTGACAACGTCGAGATGGTTCTGACTCTCACCAACCCCAACGCCATTGAGATTGGCCAGCGTTTCAACATCCGTGAGGGTGGCCGAACTGTTGCCACTGGTCTCATCACCCGCATTATGAAATAAATGAAATACGTACGGAAAGTGGATTACAATGACAGTATTTCACTGGATGGTGTATAAAGGCAACGGCACACAAAGGCTCTACTATACAACAGAGGTGCCACAGCTGCAAAAGTTGTTTGACGAGCATGGATGGATGCTCTTGTATATTCCCGAGGATACTTCCTTGAGGATCTCCACTCTGGTTCTTTTCTACTGTCTTGAATCTGTACTTTAGACTGGCTGAAAGGAGGTAGCGATAGACAAATGTAAAACTCAATGTACTCTAGAAGAATTTGGTAGTAGGCGCAACCAGTAGACCAAGTTTGGTGAAAGACTTCAATAGTGCCGCGAGAATGTCACGTAATTGAGAATTATCTACCGTCTCAAATGACGACATTTATTGCATGGGGACGTAATGCCGCGGCAACTCTTCAGAACATCGTCTGAGGCAAAACGTCTCTAGATGCCCAGCAGCAAGTCCCCACAGTCACAAATATCGAGACGGAACGGTTTGTTTTAGGTGTAATTTCCATTGTAATGGTATTCGTCTATCCACGGAGGATAATCGTCAGACGCACGATATTCCTCAAAACCAAAGCAAGCCATTAAAACTCCGGTTCCAAGCGGGCAGCCCTTCGAGTGCTATTTTTTGTCTTCTCTGCGACGCCATCACTCAAATGCATCCCAAAAGTTTCCCCACCCCCATGGCTATTCCTCGCTCTCCTAATCTCTCCCCATGAGGGTTATCGAAAATAGATTCGGCTTGGACTTTTTTTTTTTTATGTAATGAACAAGAAGGGTGTGCATTTAGCGGTACTGTGAGACACTGTCAGTATTGAACTCCTGGAAATCATGCGCAGCATGTCGTGTTTTGCCGTCGGCTTTTGGTCGAGCAATTCAATACTGGGCGTGGCCCAGGGTGAAAGCGGGTTGCATCGTGTTCGAGCCTTCGGAGGGTTTGTGGTGTCGATATCGCGTACCTTGTTGAAGCCAATGTCCTTGGCCTTCTCACGGAAGCACTGACGGCACAGGTTGAGGTCGTACTTGCGGATGAGACCGGCAGTGTGCTTGCAGACGCGGCTACATGATTGTTAGCATTTCGAGATTTCTTCTTTTTTCGCATTCGGATATCGGTCCGGCCGTCAGACAGGGCGTCTTCCTCTTCCCAAAAGAAGACCCATGGCCAACGGGGTGCGGATTTCGTAAAGATCGGGAAATTTATTCGTACCAGCTGCGAGAGCCCTTGCCGTAGGTGCGCGGGCGCGAGTTCCAGACGCTTTCGTGAGACATGATTGCGAGTTGTGTTGGCGGAAACTGGGTTGCTGGTTTGGAAGGAGATTTCGCGAGGATTAAGGTGGGCGTAATTTTTGTGTGAATTTCCCTCGCCCCATTCTGGCAACCGATTGGAGGGTTGCCAACCCCAGCCCACCCATCCGGGTCCACTGCCCAAAGATCACGTGCGCGCCACCGTTGGAAGAGACTTATCGTCACGTGCTGATAGAGCCTGCTCTCCAGAGCTCTGGGTGGGGAGGCAGCGTCACTGTTGAATGGGGAGCTCCCGGTAAATGGGGGCGAACTTCGATACGCCATACGTGTGATATAGTAGCTCCTCGATTTGTAAGAACTCCCTTTGCGCTGCATCCCCTGTCAACCATTTCTATTCAATTCCACTACCAAGTCGGAATTGGAAATTGGGAATTGTCCTTTTTTCTGCAGCACTGACACTTGTTTTTTTTTTTTTTTAAATCAGAAATACCGAATCCACAATGGTCCTGCTCAAGACTGTCCTCTTCGGAGCTTTGGCCGCCACCGCCGCCGCCAAGTCCGCCGTCATCGACCTGATCCCCAAGAACTTTGACGATGTGGTGCTAAAGTCTGGCAAGCCTACGCTGGTCGAGTTCTTTGCCCCCTGGTGCGGCCACTGCAAGACGCTCGCCCCCGTCTACGAGGAGCTTGCCGGCATCTTTGAACACGCCAAGGACAAGGTGCAGATTGCAAAGGTTGATGCCGATGCCGAGCGTGACCTCGGCAAGCGCTTCGGCGTCCAGGGGTTCCCCACGCTCAAATATTTCGATGGCAAGAGCGATAAACCCGAGGAGTACAGCGCGGGCCGCGATCTCGAGAGCCTCACCGACTTCATCACCCAGAAGACTGGCGTCAAGGCCAAGAAGAAGCTTGAGCTTCCCTCTGAGGTTATCGAGCTGCACGACACCACCTTCAAGGAGACTGTTGGCGGCGACAAGCATGTTCTTGTTGCCTTTACCGCCCCGTGGTGCGGACGTAAGTAGCTTTCTTCCCAGGAAACCTGAGCCATGTTGCTGACTAGTGTTGCCAGACTGCAAGAAGCTTGCTCCCATCTGGGAGCTCGTCGCTGCCGATTTCGTCAACGAGAAGAACGTCGTCATTGCCAAGGTCGATGCCGAGGCCCCCAACAGCAAGGCCGTGACCGCCGACTTCGGTGTCAAGTCCTACCCTACCATCAAGTTCTTTGCCGCTGGCGACAGCAAGGGCGTCGACTACGACAAGACCCGATCCGAGGCCGCCATTGTCGAGTACCTCAACGAAAAGGCTGGCACCCACCGTCTGCCCGGCGGTGAGCTCGACAACGCCGCTGGCACCGTTGCCGCTCTCGATATCCTTGTTAAGAAGCTGACTGGTGGCGCTTCCCTCTCTGAGGTCGCTGCCGAGGTGAAGAAGGAGGCTGGCAAGCTTAAGGAGGCTGCCGAGCTCAAGTACGCCGAGTACTACGTCCGCGTCTTTGACAAGCTCAGTCAGAACGAGGGCTGGGTCAAGAAGGAGTCGGCAAGACTCGACAGCATCCTGACCAAGGGTGGCCTTGCCCCCTCTAAGCGCGACGAGATCAAGACCAAGGCCAACATCCTCAAGAAGTTTGTTGAGGATGTCGCCGAGAAGATCGAGGAGGCCAAGGATGAGCTGTAGAGCGGCATCTCGTGAATGTATAACACAATAGTAGCTGCATTAGAAAAGTAGAGCCTAAAAGATGAATGATTCAAAAGCGAAACTATATTGTCATTGAATGGCCATAAACATAAACGGTCCAGTATCGTTGCGTGATGCGACCCTCCAAACAGCCACCGGCGTTTCATGGCGTGGAAGCGTTGTTATCTTTGGAGTTGTTCGCCCGCAGTTCTGCTTCCAGCTTATCTAACCTTGACGACATATCATCTACTACACAGTATTAGCAGATGAAAACAATGGGCTATGGATTCGGTTCACACTGACGCTTGGCAAATATTTCTGAAGATACACCAGCAAACTTATTCTGGATGGTATTGAGGAGCTCCTCTACAGCAGCGTTGAACTCTGTGGGTGCATCATCACCGGACTATTGAAGCCATTCGTTTGGTTAGTTAAATTGAACCACCAAGACACAAGACGTTCTCTCGGAACATGAGCCGTTCTCATGTTATTGAAGCTGAGCCGTGTGTGGCACGTTTTGCGCGGGGCGTTGCATCAGGGTTGTCTTACGTTGTTTTGCACCGGCGTGCTGGAATCGCGGTCATTTTCAGACATGTCTGCTGTGATATCTCGATTGGATGCAGCGAGGCTGAAACCCAAGCACTGAATCCCCGGTTCAACGGCGTCTTGCAAGGTGGAGGGTTGGGATGCATTGGCGTAAGATGCATGGCGGCGGGTGGCCCAACAGCGCTGCTCCACTGCTGCAATCGGCGCTCGGGGGCGTCGCCAGGCAGCTAGCGTCACCTGGAACCCAGCATCAGCTCTTTCATCTTACGTCTTTCAACTACACTTTCCCCATCTACGGCCGATATTTCTGCAGGACCCGCAGCTACCACGGGAGCCGAACTCGAGCAATCGAAATGCCGGCAAAGATGAACATGCACTAGAATGGTGACGCTGCGATACACCACGGAAACAGCATAGCCGACCCTTTGACCACGGAAGCCGACGACGCCATTACGATGCCGCCGAGACAACAGACCGGGGCGAGCTTCGCCCTTCTCATGCTCATGATATGGCTTCTCATGCCCATGGGAGACATGGGCGGACAGACGGGGCCCCTACTCTCAGAAATTGCCGCGCGCCGACTGGCTAGATACCGCGACGCCCTCGACGTCCTCAACAGCACGCAGTGGGGCGACTTTGCGCCGACCGCGAAGGACGCCCCGGCCTTTGTCAATATCACAGGATTCCGCGAGGTGGACGGGTTTGCGTGGGAGGACCTGGACCGCTTCCGGGAGAAGAGCCTGCAGCTGAGCCGGCACGCCGTGGCGTCGGCGCCCGACAAGCCGCCGCTGTGGGACACGGCCGAGGGCGAGCCCGTCTGGCAGACGGCGTCGGGCAGCCTGGAGGGCGACTGGGTGTACCAGCCCGGCAGCGTGTCGCGGAGCTACGAGAGCTACAACCTCAGCCACAGCGTGCCCGGCATGGACTGGATCGGCGACCGCGTCGACTGGGGCCGCAACCTGACCGGCCGGTCGGGCCGCATGCACCTGCACGTCGAGGCCAACAAGACGGCCACGACGTACGAGCAGTTGCCGCGCGACCAGGCGCCGCTGGCCGGCGGCTCGGTCCGCCACGTCAAGGCCACAATGTCGCTGCAGGACACGACGGGGTCGCAGTCGACGTGGGACATGCGCCTCTGGGGCGTGCACTGGCCGCGCCAGGGCGTCGTCATGCTGACGACGACGAGCGAGAAGTTTGAGGGCATCTTTGGCCTGCCGCACCTCACGCCCGGCCGGGACTTTTTCCAGTCCAGCCAGCGGCTGCTCGCGCAGCGCCTGGAAAAGGTCCTTGAGACCAAGGAGCGCAACATCTACACCGACCAGACGGTGCCGTGGAGCGCCGAGGCCCAGAGCAGCCCGCAGTTCCTCCTCAGCCCCGCGCCGCAGTGCGAGCTCGTCGTGTACGCGCAGGTGCACCCGCTGGACCGCGACCAGCTGCCCGGCGGCGCGGCCAAGGAGGGCGACAACCTGGACGTGGCGCGGCTCATCGGCGCCATGGAGGACGAGCTCGCGGCGCCGCAGGGCGCGCCCGTCGGCCGCATCCCCGCGCTGCGCATGTCGACCGTCGTCTACTCGCCCGACTGCGCCTTCTTCCTCGAGTCCAAGGGCCCGCCGGCGTTTCCGCCGGGCGAGGCCAACCACCTGGTGGGCGTCAAGGCCGAGGTGCAGACGCACCGCATCAAGACGTGGCTGCTCGTCCTTGCGTGCGTCGTCTTTGGCCAGGTCTTCCTGCTCAAGAACCAGATGCAGGAGACGTGCACGCCGTCGACCATGGGCCGCGTCAGCTTCGGCACCGTCGGCGCCATGGTCATGGTCGACGGCATCACCTTTACCGCCGCCGCGACGTGGGTGTCGTCGGCCGGCGCCACGTTCCTGCCCACCATGGCGCTCATGTTTGCCGCGTTCTTGTCCATGACGATTGGCGGCAGCTTCCTCGCCAAGATTTATGAAGTCCAGTTCCCAGAGAACAACCCGCGCTCGGAGCCGTCGACCAACACCACACCCTCGCCCGCGCCACTGTCCGCATCCGCTTCCGCTTCCCTCCTCCCTGGGCCCGTCACCGCCACTGGCCGCGTCGGCGGTCTTGCTCCTCCTCGGCAACCCGTCATCGTGCCCCTCGACGGCGACGTCGAAGCCGACATAACTGACGGCGCCGGCGTCCTCCCCGGCCGCGCCACGCTCGCCACACCATCACCACCCGCCGTCTCGCCGCGGCAAAACTTCCAATCTATCATCGGACGCTTCATCCTCGTGAGCCTCGTCCTCAGCTTCGTGACGCTCTCCTCGGCCACGTGGTATCCCTCCGCGCGCGCCGTCTACCTCGACCTCTGCGCCTTTTCCTACCTCTCGCTGTGGGCGCCGCAAATCTACCGCAACGTCATGCGCAACTGCCGCCGCGCCCTCACCTGGCCCTTTGTGCTCGGCCAGTCGGTGCTGCGCCTCACCCCGATTGCCTACTTTTGGCTCAAGGCCGACAACTTCCTCTTTGCGCAGACGAGCCCCCGCGCGTTTGCCGCCCTCACCGCCTGGGTCTGGCTGCAGGTCGTGCTCCTCGCCGCCCAGGACGTCCTCGGCCCTCGCTTCGCCGTGCCCGCCCGCTGGGTCCCCGAGGCCTGGGACTATCACCCCGTGCTGCGCGCGGATAACGTCGAGGCCGGCGGCCTGCCCATTGGTCTGCTCGCGGCCGCTGCCGACGACGACGACGCAGCAGCGCATCACGGACGTTCGCGACGGAACAGCAGCAGTGCGGGCGAAAAGCACAAGCACGGAGGTGGCGGATCGCTGCACGTCATTGACTGCTCCATCTGCCAGGAGATTCTCGAAGTGCCCGTTGTGCGCGCCGGCGGCGACGAGGACGGCGGTGGTGGCGGCGGCGTCGCGAGCGTGTTTGCGAGGCGCATGTACATGGTCACGCCGTGTCGGCACATTTTTCACACGGCGTGCCTGGAGAGCTGGATGAAGTTTCGGCTGCAGTGTCCGATATGCAGAGAGGACTTGCCGCCGCTGTAACAAGAGCCGTAACCATACCCCCAAAACGGGCTGTATATAGATTTTACAGATGCATACCAAGTCTCGCTTGACGTTGTTGCTTGGAAGAGATGTATAGATTTATAAATATACATGTATAAACACGCTTTGCTCATGATGTGCGCATTTCTTCGCACCAAGTTTGCGAAGGCTAAAACGGCTGTTGTACAAAGTTGACGAGACAAGAAGCTAGTATATTGATATCTAGACAACTCTGGTACTGTCATGATACGACCAACATCGGACTGTTTCCAAGATACGCAGGTCGAAACACGGACCGCACAATGCAGCCTGATGCTAAATAGCGGTGATATAGGCAAGAAAATAGAACTACAGGTATAGTATATATATATGTGTGTGTGATGTTTACCAAGAAATACGCGTCTGCTTGAGTCGCACATCCAGGCTGCCGTTGTAGACGGCCCGCGTGCCGACAGTTATGTCGGCATAGCGCGAGCGAAGGTCAAAATCTGCCGCCTTGAGCATGATGCGGCGGTCGTCCGGGATGGTGCGCTGCACGACGCCGTGGGCATCGGTGTAGCCGGCGAGGGGGTTGCGCGGGTCAAAGGCGGGCGGGACGGCGGGTCCGCCGCCGCCGGGGACGCCCTGCTCCTCGAGCTGCATGACCCAGGTGGCAATGTTGGACGTGAGCTCGCTGTCCCACATGCCCTCACGGCGCGCGCTGCTCTTGAGCAGCTGGATGGCCTGGCGCCGGAGCCAGGGGTCGCGGCACTTGGTCGCTACGACGAACAGGGGCGGGACGATGCCCAGGTCGGCCGAGAAGCTGGGCTTTAAGCGGCCCGCGCCGTACTTGCCGGCCTTGAAGGCGCCGCGGGTACCGTGGGTGTAGTGCGGTTGGCCGGGCGGGGGCGTCTGGGCGTGCTGTTCGGCGGCGAACCTGCCCTCGTCGGCGCCGACGACTTCCCAGCCGAGATCGACAATCATCTTAAAGTGCGGCATGAAGGAGTCGAACTGAACTTCGTTGTCGCAAAATAACATGAGGAAGATGACGTTTGTGTTGACTTGAAACATTTTGAGGGCAGCAATGCCTGCTCTTTCGATGAGCGCCATGTCTGGGTTCAGGCGCGAGGTCAGGATGGGTTCGAATGCGTCTGCCCAGGCTGTCAGGCGATCTTTCAGACCCATGCCGTACTTCTTCCAGGCGGCAGGGAGGACATAGCTCGGGTTCGTTTTGGCGGCGTGGAGCTGCTCGACAAACATCAACAGCGCCATGCATAGCTTATCAGAGGCCAGTCGCGCCTCGGCCAAAGTCTCAAAGATGCCTTCCCTTGGGGGACTTCCGATATCTGAGGGCGAGCTTCTGTCGGATCCCGGCGAGTCGGGGTGTTCTGCTGTGGAACCCAAGTTGATAACGTATGGTTGGGGGAAATGGAAAGCCAGATCGTATGACTTTGCTTGTATGGCAAGACGGCCGAAGAGGGTGACCAATTCGTCTGGATTTGTATTCAGTGCTGTTAGCAGATTTGATGACCGGTGTCCCCGGACCTGCCCCAGTATACCGAGACCAGTTTGTATTTGAATGATTGCTTGTTTGTGGTCGCCGATGAAGGAATCAAAGCAAGCCAAGAGTATAATGGCAATTAGACGCGTGTTATGGCTGTGAATAGTGTCGCCCTTGACGGATAGCACGGCGTTGCAGGCTTCAGAGTACTGCTTGATGGCGACCTGCCAATGTGTCATGATGGAATCGGTATGCTGCTGCCTGTCCACGTCGTAGGGAGTCTCGAAGGACTGCTCCATAGTCTTGTACAAAGCACCGAGAGCCACAACGGAGTGACGGATGGCGCTTTCGTTGTGACATTCTTGCAGGACTCTCTGGGTCCAAAAATTGGAGTTGAAGTAGCCTGAGAGTTGAGAGGCTGTGTGCAGCCTAAAAAGCTCAAAGTACATGTTTTCAAAGGGGTGAAGTGACAAGGCCATAGACGGTCGATGCAACAGTAGAGGTGCCGCGGAAGCAAGGAGCGGTCTATATTGTTCCACCATGTTCCGACGGCGACCAGCACGACGAGGTGGCAGGATTGTTTGTTTCTGAAGCATGCTTTTACCCATTGGGTGAGCAACGGCGCTCGACGAAGCAGCGACGTTAGTCTGTATCGCGGCCAGAGGCTTGGGGGCAATGCGAATTTCCATGGCGGGCCGCGAGTTGCGACTGGGAGGCGGGTAGCCTACACATGTCTTGCCGCTTCTGAGGCATTGCGTACACTCTGGGCGTTGTTCATCACACTTTATTCTCCGTTTCCTGTAAATACCATTAGTATGGGTGCTGAAGTAGGAGATACCGGGAATAACGCGGTGTTGGTAGGGAAGACTCACTTGCAGTTGGTGCAGCCCGTCTTGACTTTGGGATTACTCCTCCGCCCTCGCTTGACAGGCTGTTTCGGATCGAGAGGCGGTGGTGCCGAGGCGGGAGGGAGCTGGGAATTCTTGGGAGGAGGGTTGACACCCCGGGCATCTGGGTTGATGGGGGCCATGGACATGTTGGCCGTGTTGCAGGGTAGGCTGGCAAGTTGGCTATGACATGGAAGGCGGGATGGTTGGGCAAGAGACGGGATATTGAAAGAGGTGTGCGGTGGATTATAGATTATATTGAGCGGCGGTAATTTGTACTGGATTGGTTGCGCCAACAACGAAGAATAAAGGAAGTGCCAGTCATGAGGAGGAGGCGGAGGACGCAGCGGAGCTAAAAGCAGTGCTGTGCAGGCTAGCGCGAAGCCGAGTTGGATCGACAGAATGGACTGTCGACGGTATCAAGGCCTGAAACTTGGATGAATGCAGCAGCCCATGCTGCGAGAGCGGCGGTGACGGGATGGTGGCGAGCGAGGATTTTGTGGTGAGCACGGAGGCGTTGGGGATAATTTAGCAAGGCAGTCAGTTGGCAGGCCATGTGGAGGGCCGACGATGGTGGGGTTTAGTGGAAAGTCCGCTGCAAACTGCGCCAAGAAATGAGGCCGATGCAAGGAACTGCGGTGCAAGCCTGCAAGCCTGCAGGTCCAACTACCAACAGCCAAGGTACCTCATTTGCTAATTCACCTTGCATCAACTACCTGATGAGAATACCTTGTGAGTTGTCGTCTATTGAGCAGCGTGTTGGCGTACCAGTCTTGCGGAACCAATGTAGCTGAGGGCGGGCAACACCATCACCGCGTGTCAGTACGCAGTCCAGCACCCCGTCGAGAGATGCAGCAATGTACGCCTGCCTATCCAATCTTTATGGTTTCGCCATACAGGACCCCGAGCCTGCACTCGACTCTGTTTGGCAAAGAGATCGCTGCTAATTCGTCCACCAGCACTCACCTCTAGCAACTCTCGCCCCCAACTGCCGACTATATTGTAAAATGTCACAGACCCTCCCTACATTGATCCACGGCAGTTCCCGTCACTACCGCTCAGACGTTTTAGCCCTCTCTGCCCCAGCCTGCAGCGCCCTTCCACCGCTGCTCCCGCTGAGGCTGTCTCTCGACTTGCGGTCTCCAAGGTAGCCTTGGAGAAAAATCGTGGTGCGTCTGTAAATTGCCTAATGCCACAATGGCGCCAGAACACGTACGATTCTAGCTGCATGGTCGGTGCTTCATCTACACACCGGAATTCCACCGTTTGCGCAGACCAACACAACGCGACCCTAACCCCCAGGCCGTCGCTCATGTGATAGTAGACTGAAAGTGAAAACTACACATTTGTACAAATATATTTTGATTAAGCGCAAGGCTATTTAGGCGCGGCTCGAACCTCTTCTTAGGCACTCCGTTTGGCTGCACCGTAACTGACGGCGGCTGGTACGATGCCTGGCCCCACATCGGCCGAGCCACCATCGCCAACGGTGCTGAAATATTCGCGGCATGCTTCCGCAACGAAAATAAATGTCCCAGTCTCCCAGCTCATGCCGCCTCCGCATCGCAAGGCAGCAGATTATGATATCACTCTGCTCAGAAAAGAATCACCATCCGTTTTAATTCTCCGTCCATCTCACTCCACTGCTCCGTTTCCGCCTTGACCTCCCCCGTTCAAACGAATCGAATCGAGTTGAATCGGCAGCCCACCCGAAAAATCATCACGGCGCACGCCAAGACTCGTTTTCTACTGCGGGCAATACGACGGTGCGACACCTTATATATAAATCATCTAAACCGACGACGACTCTACATTGAGGCCCCGACGCCATGGCCACGACCACCGCGCAGCCTGAGCCGCCACAACGGCCGGCGCAGAACCCCTTGATCGACAATGTCGCCATGGTCTTTGCCGTCGGCACGCCGCTCATCATGCTGCTGCCCCCGCGCAAGATGGACCTGCGCTTCTTTGCCCTTGCCGCCACCTTTTCGCTATCTACGAACCACCTCTGCAAGTCGTACACGGGCGAGTCCATCTACTCCCGATTCAACACCCGCATATCGTCGGCCTTTGACAATGGCCTGCCCGAGGGCGCCAAGCGTACGCAGCAGCTGCTCAAGGAGCACAAGGAGCGGGAGGCGGCCGCCAAGGGCCTCCAGGACAAGCCCGGCTCCAACGTCCTCAAGAACATTTGGATGGGCGGCGAAAAGGAGGACTGGAAGGAGAAGCGCGCCGAGGAGCACCAAAAGAGCTTCGACGAGGGCAAAGGCATGAGTGACATCATCATGGAGCAGATTGCGGATGTGTTCAGCGGCAACTGGGGCAATACGAAGAAGAATGAGGAGACGGAGCAGACGAAACAGGACGACTCGGACAATCGCAAGAAATGAGGCAGTCGTGTCCGTGCGAGGAAATGACTGATGCTGTTGTGGGAGACATCAGTGGCATATCCGGAAACGGCAGAATGGATAATGTAATATCATGTACAACAAAATAGTCGACGGCAAAGCCAAGCCGAAGATGCAAGATATAAGTGTCAAAGGAACACCACCTCTTCATGTAAAGTAGTATATATACCAAACAATATTGATTACATCTACAACTCTTGACCATCTATTATCAGGCTAGTTTTGGGGCAGACCAGGTTGCAGATCGAGGCCATGAATATCATGTTAAGCAGAACCGATTCGTAAAGTAGCACATGAATCAGACTGGTTAGATCCCACAGCGATATGACGTGGCACTTGTAATGGACAAGGGCGGCAACCCTGGCCGATCGACACTGGCTGGAATGGCTGGTCATGCTCCGACTTCGATGCTTTGTGTGATGCTCATCACACCACGAGCCGCCTCAGCCGCAGCCGTAGTAATGCCAAGTTTCTGCAGGCTGAATACCGGAATAAAGCAGTTGCTGAGCAATACGGATACACACGTAGTGTTCCAAAAATAGCAGGTACCTAGAGGCGCGGCAGCCCACCACGGGTGCTGCGCCTCAGACTGAGCTGAAGCCCAGCCACTGCCACTGAAGAGCGCTGTCCCGGGTTGACGGGTGACCAGTGACGGGCAAGACGGATACCTGGCTGGCAGTGTGCCATCTCGGTACCTGTTGCTCCACTAAAGAATGCACTGCCAACCTTGTACCTACCTACCTACCTACCTGACGGCAGCAAGACAACTCCCTCACTGTGGCGCCGATCAGCAAGGGCACAGCCGCTAGTCGGCGCACTGTTGCAGTCAGTCAGGCACCTTGGAACCTCTTTTACGGTGGCTGTCCTGGGTGCCTGGAAGGGGTCGCAACGCTGCCCATCAAATTCCCTGGCTTGCCCTTATTTACCATCACCTGGCTCCTCCATCATCGCGCTTGACTGCCTTCATCTAGCTTCCATCGACCGTCTTTTTGCTGGCCCATCCTCCTCTTCGACACACAGACGTCTGCGCACTTTGCAGACTCTGAAACGAGCCGACGCCTGTAATTTCACGCGTTTGCCTCTTAGCGCCCACCCCAGACACTAAACTTTCTAGCCGTCCCGACTGGTCCCTGGCCGCCCCCGAACAATCCATACGTTACCTACCCACACAGCTCAACACTCGTTCTTGCATCCCCCATCTCAAACCTTTCATTTGCACTTTGCCTTCTTCTTCTTCGCCGTTCGATCCAGCATCCAAGGGTGAAGCAAGCTGTCGATACAATGGCGTCGGGCTATCCATATCCCGCAGCTGGTGGCAAGTCGCAGCAGCCTTACTACGATCCTGAATCTCTGCAAGTGCATTCGCAGCAACCGACTGCCGCGCCGCCGTACCACGCAGGCCAGCACGGCCACGACTACGACTACAACGCACAGCACGCCCAGAACCAACCCGGCCGACCATCGCCGTTCGACACTGTCTTTGACGACCACGCCTACCCGTCAAACTCCAGACAAGGCAGTGTGCCTGGCGGAAGCACGCCGCAGCCTGGTCCCTACCAAGACACGGGCTACTATGGGCAGGCCGGAGCCTCGCCCATGTCGTCCCGACCAAACGTCGCCGAAGATATTCCTCTGCAAGACCGCCCGAGGAAGGACGGCGAGCCCAACGACCACGTCTACGATGCCGCGGCTGCCCCTGGGCAGAGCTCGCGCAGAGGCAAGGTTCGTGTGGGAGAGCTAGGCATGCTTGGGTCCGACAAGAAACGAATTCCCTTTGTTGTGTACTTTTTCAGCTTGGTCCAAGCTGCTGTATTCATTGCCGAAATTGTCAAGAATGGTGAGTTGCACAGACCTAACATGTTGATGCCAAACTAGTTTCCGCTAACGCCGCCTTCTCAGGTATAATGACTGGCTCTCCCATCATGATCAAACCGCAATTCAACCCCATGATTGGCCCATCGACACAAGTGCTCATTAACATGGGTGCTCGCTATGCTCCCTGCATGCACAACATCAAAGCTATCCAGGGTGCACCCGCCGACCGGCCAATCTTATTCCTCTGCCCTAACGCGACGACCAACAATGAAATCTGCCCTCTGTCCACGCTCTGTGGATTCGGTGGCGTGCCGGACCCCATCTTTGACGGAAACGCGGACCAGCACCCAGCACCCGATCAGTGGTACCGATTTATTATTCCCATCTTCATGCACGCTGGAATCATTCATATTGGATTCAACCTACTTCTTCAGTTGACTATTGCCAAGGAAATGGAGCAGGCCATTGGATCTATCCGTTTCTTCCTTGTCTATATGAGCGCTGGCATTTTTGGCTTCGTCATGGGTGGTAATTTTGCGACACCTGGTATTGCATCTACTGGCGCTTCTGGTTCCTTGTTTGGCATTATTGCGCTCACTCTTTTGGATCTGTTATACTCGTGGTCGGAGCGCCGCAGCCCTGTCAAGGATCTCATGTTTATCATTCTGGACATGGTCATTGCATTTGTTCTCGGTCTGTTGCCTGGCTTGGACAATTTCTCGCACATTGGCGGTTTCCTCATGGGGCTGGCGCTTGGAATTTGTGTCCTGCATTCTCCCAATGCGCTGCGAAGACGCCTAGACGAAGGCTCGTCTTATTCTGCTGTCCACGGCGGCCAGGGAGTACATCCGCCCTTTCTTAAAAGCCCTCTTGGCTTCTTTAGAGGACGCAAACCTCTCTGGTGGGCTTGGTGGATTGTACGTGTGGCGGTTCTCATCACCATCATTGTCGTCTTCATTGTGCTGCTCAACAACTTTTACAAACTTGGCGAACAGTGTGGGTGGTGCAAGTACTTGAGCTGCCTGCCTATTAAGGACTGGTGTGAGCTTGGCGCGATCAAGGACTCGTCTTAATGCCTTGTCTCTCAAGTCACTTTACTTGGATACTTTACATTTGCTGTTTTTATTACCTGCATTGCATGCCAAGGATGGCATTGCTGCACAGCGTTGGCGTTTGATTGGACAATGTGTTTTTACGACTTTGGCCATGCATACATAGTATAGATAACTTGACCTGAATTATGACGAGGAGTGGAAAAATAATGTATCATCTTGCTTCGAACTATTGTTGTCGTTGCCGTTGTCGCTGTCGTTGGCGTCCCGTTGGCGTCGCAGCCATTACCGTTATTATTGCCATGTTGTAGCTTATCGTTAATATCTTCTTAAAATCTTCATCTTTCTCATTCTTTTTACTTGACTTATATCCTGTTTATTTCTCCTTGAAGTAACTAATACGAGTCGCTTTCCTTCCCTGTGGTCTCGCGAAATCACGTGCAGGCCATTAACGATGAGTGGGTCCGTCACGTCTCAGCTCGAAAGGCGCGTCTCCAAAGTGGCGTCCAAGCCGGCGTGTCAAGCCAATCGCCATGTACTTTTTGCCCATCAACGCCCACTGACAACCTTTCATCATTGCAACAAACCACAACACATGCTCCGGCCATTGACTCATTTTCGTGCCTCTTGCCTGATTCAAGAGCATTGAAACCTTTGTATTTCTAGCAACCCGTGTCGATTTCGTCTATCCGAACGAATACAGAAAGCACAGAGCCATGACGGCCGCGGTCCTCCCGCAGAAGCGGGTGCTGGGCGAGTCCAAGACTGGGCCAAACATGCCGCCCACGACGCCCTCGTCCGCCAAGAAGCGCAAGACGGACATCTTTTCGTCGTCGCCGGCCGTCTTCTCCTCGTCACAAAAGAACCCGCGCTCCAGGCTGTTGGGCTCCAGCCAGCCCAAGAGCGTGTTCGAGTCCGAGGTGCTCGAGAAGCTCAGCCAGGATATTTCCGAACGCAAGCAGAACAATACAGAAAGGGACCAGGCCTGGGACCGCCCGCCGGTCGACCGCCTAGACGTAACCAAAGACAGCATATGCTTCCAGTCGATTGACGCCGAAGAGGGCACGCTACACGGCGGCCGCACAACGGTCAAGCTCTTTGGCGTCACGGAGCAGGGCCACTCGGTCATGCTCCACGTCACCGATTTCAAACACTATCTCTACGTCCCCGCGCCGACGTCCTTTCAGCCCAAGGACTGCGCCGCGTACAAGGCGTTCCTAGAGCAGCAGCTCGCCCAGCACCAGCCCGCGATCCACTCGGTTGTCCTGCGCCTGCGCGAGGACATGTTTGGCTTCAACGGCAACGTTCAGAGTCCATTCTTGCAGGTCACCGTCACCGATCCCAAATTCATCAACAGCGTACGATCGACCATCGAAGCCGGCAATGCCAACTGGAAGGGTATGTGGGGCAGCAGCGACGGCGGCATCATGACCTACGACAATATCCAATACGTCCTCCGCTTCATGGTGGACTGCAAGATTCAGGGTATGGCCTGGGTCGAGGCGCCCGCAGATAAATACAAGCTCATCCCCGAGCACGCCAGGCAATCCAACTGCCAGATTGAGGCCGAAATCAACTACCACGATCTCGTCGCGCACAAGCCAGAAGGCGACTGGGCCAAGATGGCACCACTCCGCATTCTGTCGTTCGATATCGAGTGCGCTGGTCGTAAGGGCATCTTCCCAGAGCCTGAACATGACTCTGTCATTCAGATTGCCAACGTCGTCACCCGCTATGGTGAGAAGAAGCCGTTTGTCAGAAACGTGTTTTGTCTCGACACGACCAGTTCCATCGTCGCTACGCAGGTCCTCGAATACGAAAAGGAGGCCAAGATGCTGAGTGAGTGGCAGCAGTTTCTCATCAAAGTCGACCCCGATATCATTATTGGCTACAACATTGCCAACTTTGACTTCCCATATCTCATCAACCGAGCCAAGCACCTCAAGGTCAGCGGCTTCGAATACTGGTCTCGACTGCCCAGCATCCCGTCCAGGGTCAAGGACACCAGCTTTTCCAGCAAGCAGATTGGTAACCGTGATACCAAAACGACAAACACCAACGGCCGCTTGCAGCTCGATCTTCTTCAGCTTATTCAACGCGATCACCAACTGCGTAGTTACACGCTGAATTCGGTCTGCGCTCAATTTCTCGGCGAACAAAAGGAAGATGTGCACCACACTATGATTACAGAATTGTTCAACGGTACCCCCGAGTCTCGTCGACGTCTAGCCATTTACTGTTTGAAGGATGCATACCTCCCGCAGAGATTGATGGACAAGCTTTCATGTCTGGAAAACTATACCGAAATGGCTCGTGTCACAGGTGTTCCCTTTAACTTTTTGCTGTCGCGTGGTCAGCAAATCAAGTTTGTCAGCCAGCTGTTCCGCAAAGCACTGGAGCAGAAATTGGTAATTCCCAACATGAAGGGTGACCCCACGGATGACCAGTACGAAGGTGCGACAGTTATTGAACCTACGCGTGGTTACTATGACGTGCCGATTGCCACTCTCGATTTTGCTTCGCTATACCCCAGTATTATGCAAGCGCACAACCTCTGCTACACAACCCTCATCACCCGAAAAGACAGAATAGCACAGTTTAAACTGGTCAAGGACGAAGACTACATTGTCACACCGAACGGTGACACGTTTGTGACGACGAAACAGCGCAAGGGCCTGTTGGCTCAGATTCTGGAAGAACTTCTGTCCGCCAGAAAACAGGCCAAACGTGAGCTTGCGGTCGAAACAGACCCGTTCAAGAAGGCTGTGTTGAACGGTCGTCAGCTGGCTCTAAAGATTTCCGCCAACTCGGTCTACGGTCTCACCGGTGCCACAACCGGCAAACTGCCTTGTTTGGCCATTGCTAGTTCCACAACAAGTTTCGGTCGTCAAATGATTGAAAAGACAAAGGACGAAGTCGAGAAAAAGTACTGCATCGCCAACGGATACTCTCACGATGCGCAAGTCATTTACGGTGATACCGATTCCGTCATGGTCAAGTTTGGTACCAAGGAGCTGGCCGAGGCGATGAAACTGGGCGAAGAAGCAGCTGCGTTTGTATCGTCCAAGTTTATCAAGCCGATCAAGCTGGAATTCGAAAAGGTCTACTTCCCGTACCTGCTCATCAACAAGAAGCGTTATGCTGGTCTGTACTGGACCAAGACAGAAAAGTACGACAAGATGGACACAAAGGGTCTGGAGACTGTACGAAGAGACAACTGCTTGCTGGCACAAACAGTGATTGAAAAGGTGCTGCGCATGATTCTCATCAACCGGGACGTGCAGGGTGCGCAAGACTACGTCAAAGATACGATTGCCGACCTGCTCCAGAACAAAGTCGACATGTCGAAGCTGGTCATTACCAAGGCTCTGACAAAAGAGGATTACACAGCTAAGCAAGCGCACGTGGAGCTGGCTGCGCGCATGAAGAAGCGCGACGCTGGTTCGGCACCCGCTCTTGGAGATCGTGTCGCATACGTCATGATCCGAGGAGCCGCTGGTGCGAAAAACTTTGAAAAGTCGGAAGACCCCATCTACGTGCTCGAGAACAACGTGCCCATCGACACCAAGTACTACTTGGACAACCAGTTGGCGAAGCCGCTGACGCGCATCTTTGAGCCGATCCTGGGCGAGACTAAGGCGCGGTCGTTACTGACGGGCGACCACACGCGAACGATTTCGGTAGCAGCGCCGACGGTGGGCGGGCTGATGAAGTTTGCCAAGAAGACGCAGACGTGTATGGGGTGCAAGAAGCCGCTGAGCGGCAAGACGGAGAGCCAGGGCGCGGTGTGCGGCGACTGCGGGCCGCGGGTGGGTGAGCTGTACAAGCGGACGCTGGACCGCATGTCGGATCTCGAGATTCGGTTCGGGCGGCTGTGGACGCAGTGCCAGCGGTGCCAGGGCAGCATGCACTGCGAGGTCATCTGCAGCAGCAAGGACTGTCCCATCTTTTACATGCGGATGAAGGCCAAGAAGGATCTGGAGGACGCGGGCAAGGAGCTGTCGAGATTCGACGCGGATCAAGCTGCCATTTGGTAGATTGGCGCGTCCGTCGTTTTTTTGTCTGCATCTCAACTGGTCTGGCTAGGGTATTGCTTTTGGGAGGGCGAAAATTCATTGCAACGTCTTGCTTTTTTTTTTTCATGAAGGAGGGAGAAACCGCCGATGACCTATAATTCGGGTTTTGTTAATTTTTTTTTCTCCCTTGTCTTGTTAGGGTTACATGTCGAGTACGTGTGGGGGTCATCTTTGAGAATGGGGGGATATATCATCTGTATTGTGGCGTTATTGTTTTCTTCTTTAGTTACAGGCAAGGGTACACACACACACACACATCTCGGGAGGGTTCAATTTATGTTTCGATGGTTACGTTACAAATTGCTGATGCAGGATTCGCTAGTGTGATGCGTGGCGAACTCCGTACATGAAGTTGTGATACTCGGACTTTGCAGGACGGGTTCTGGAACGAGAATGAAGAGCTGACAGTGCATCACCTCGAGTCTTTCTTTTTTCTTGTTTCTCTCTGTTCTTGTTCTGGTCGTGAGAGGAGGGATGGTTTCCTTCGGTGGCAGTGACGTAGATGTCCAGATGTCGATCTCGGCAGGCTTGCACGGCAAGAAAGGCCCATTGTAGAGTTGAGTGGGATGCTCAAAATGCGAAACTGCCGTCATTTTGATTCATTTTTCAGCTACGAGTGATTTATTATGATATTCCGCCGACCATTATGCCGTGTGGCCTCAGCAAGCCAATATACGTATAGCTGAACGGGCGATATCGGCGGGGCCAGGCAGCTTATATTCGCCAGCTTTGAAACAAAGAGCAGGCAACCAGCTTATCGGGAAAAGTAGGGGCGGAAGCAGACGACTGTTTCTCTCGGAATCCGGAGGGGTTAGGTGTGAAAGTCTCGGCCGAGCCCGCCGACAGGGAGAGGGGGGGGGACAGGCCGGTAACGGCAGAAGGAGAGCAATAAAAAACAATACTAAACAGAGAGCGACGGGCTGAGGGCTTTATTAACGACCATGGACCAGGCAATAATAGGTCGCCGGGAGCTTATCAGCCAGACGGGTTCTGGTGTTGTGTGTTGGCGAGAGATAAGGAAATGGGAATGTGAGACGGACCACCGGGGCGGCGGCGGCGGCTAGTTATGTCATAGGTTCTGGGGCTGGGGCCGGGGACAGGGGGGTTTGTACACCAATTAGTATCGAGTAATGTCCAGAGATAGGCTTGCTGTCTTGTGCCCAGGACGCATCACCATTGGTCAACTGTCAGACTCTCAGCCCCGTCTCATTGAACAAGCCCAGCGGACAAGGGGGGGGGAGACGATCGTAACTGGTACGCCAGTATATCTTGCGTGGCCCTTCTTCATTCGGCCTGGCGCAAACCCTTTCCACCGGTTACGGTCTAGAGTGAGCACACTACCCGGGGAAATAACACATGTACGACGAATGAGCCAGACAGACAGGACCCCCACCGGGACCCGGGGTTTGCCTTATCTCTGGGGCTAAGGAGGAGAACCACTTCTGTTTGGCCAAGGATGGATTTTCCTTATCTCGACAACTTTTTTTTTTTTTGGCTTGTGAAGGAAGAATGATGCGGTGATGTGCGGTGCTTTTCTTGCGACCACCCGGCGCGACGTCTCTCTTCCTTTCTGTTTCGGCTCGGGCGGCGGCGTCCGACTCGGACGCAGGCCCTCCCCTCCCCCTCCCCCCAAAACTGCAGATGACACGCATACTTGCGAGGAAATCACCCCAGCACTGCAGAGAGCCCATTGTCGAGATCTCAGGGTAGGCTACGTAATCTGGTCCCCTTTTTGCGGCTCTGCGCCCGGTGGGAGGGTCCTGTTCACAGGAAGCCCAGCCAGTGTCGCGGACGGGATTTGGAATGGGGTCCCTGTATTTTCGCTCAATGGGCTGCGGTCTAGGTACCACTCTGTCTCTTTTAATGACGCAGTTTTCTAGATGGGCGGTGGATACTGAGATGCACGCACGCACGGCACAGCACACTCGAGGCGCCGCCAGCGTCGACGATGATACCCCACAGAGGAGGGCAGGAGAGGAAGGGCAGGTTCATGGTGCCTTGCGACCATCGGAGCCCTTCTCTGGGGCTTTGGAGGGTTAGCCTGCAAGCCCGGCTGCTCGCATGTCGCCTGCGACCGAGGGCCAGCCAACGCCACCGGGGCGGAACGGGGTACGTACCGGCTTCAGCTATAACCTTTTTTGTGTCTCTCCACCCTCCAAGAATCACCACTTTTTTTTCGAAAAGTCCTTATCAGTTGCCTCAGATTGGGTAGATGCCTCTTTCCCTCCAGGTAACGTCCCATGTTTGTACTAGCCTTGACGTAGAGCAGCAGCTTCGGACGACAACGGGATGGTACTGGCCACCAACCCTCCTCCCCCCCATACGAAAGTTAATGTCCGACCTCGCCCATCCCATCCATCACGGGCCGACTGGACAAGGCACCCAAGCAGTAGTAAGAGTAGTAGTTCCTGTGTCGCAATCGTTATCATAAAGAGCTGGGGTTGGCCCGTCTTTCCTCCCTCGGCCCTTGACTAGAAGCATCAATACCTGGCGTGGCACAGACAAAAAGCTTAAGCGCAAATCGCCTATAAAGATTCTCTTATCCTCTTGCCTTCCTATCTTATCTATACTCATCTTCATTCCTTCCCATCCCGAAATGTTCGAAGCACCTCTTCCCGTCACTCTTCCTCCCACCACCGACTTCCAGCACGCTGATCCTGTCCGCACCCTCAACGCCACGCCCGCCCAGATCCTTCAGAACCAGACGCCCGACGCCGACGCCGCGAGCAAGAAGCCGGCGCACAGCAGCTCCCTGCCCACCATGTCCAACATTCCCTCCGAGCCCGAGTTTGAGCAGGCTTACAACGGTATGCTCCCCCTTGCCTTGGACGATGACTTCCTTGGTCATCAGCTAACACACAATGTCGTACAGAGCTCGCCAGCACTCTCAACAACAGCTCCCTCTTCCAGAAGCACCCCGAATACAAGACCGCCCTCGAGGTCGTCTCCATCCCCGAGCGTGTCATCCAGTTCCGCGTCGTCTGGGAAGATGACAAGGGCCAGGTCCGCGTCAACCGCGGTTACCGTGTCCAGTTCAACTCTGCTCTCGGTCCCTTCAAGGGTGGTCTGCGATTCCACCCCACCGTCAACCTGTCCATGTAAGTCAATTGACTAGACACCAATGATCGACGCACGCTAACCGTCTACTAGTCTCAAGTTCCTCGGCTTTGAGCAAATCTTCAAGAATGCTCTCACTGGACGTAAGTAGATCCTTGCAAAATTACAAGACCAACATTGTACTGACGACAACTAGTAAACATGGGCGGTGGCAAGGGGGGTGCCGATTTCGACCCCAAGGGCAAGAGCGACGGCGAGATTCGCCGCTTCTGCCAGGCCTTTATGCGCGAGCTGTCCAAGCACATTGGCGCCGACACCGACGTCCCCGCCGGTGACATTGGCGTCGGCGGCCGCGAGGTTGGCTTCATGTTTGGCGCCTACCGCCAGGCCCGCAACAAGTGGGAGGGCGTGCTCACCGGCAAGGGCCTCGACTGGGGCGGCAGCCTGATCCGTCCCGAGGCCACCGGCTACGGTCTCGTCTACTACGTCGAGTACATGCTGCAGCACGCCGGCCGCGGCAGCTTCGCCGGCAAGCGCGTCGCCATTTCCGGCTCCGGCAACGTCGCCCAGTACGCCGCTCTCAAGTGCATTGAGCTCGGCGCCACCGTCGTCTCCCTCTCCGACTCCAAGGGTGCCCTGATTGCCGAGTCCCCCGAGGGCTTCACCCCCGCCCACATTGACGAGATTGCCTCGCTCAAGATCAAGCGCCAGGCGTTGACGACCTTTACCACCAGCGGCTTCAAGTACATTGAGGGTGCCCGCCCCTGGGTCCACGTTGGCAAGGTCGACGTCGCACTCCCGTCCGCCACGCAAAACGAGGTCAGCAAGGAAGAGGCCGAGGCGCTGGTCGCTGCTGGCGTCATCGCCGTCGCCGAGGGCTCCAACATGGGCTGCACCCAGGAGGCCATTGACGTCTTCGAGGCCGAGCGCGGCACCAAGGGCGACAAGGCCATCTGGTACGCCCCCGGCAAGGCCGCCAACTGTGGTGGCGTCGCCGTCTCCGGCCTCGAGATGGCCCAGAACAGCCAGCGTCTGACCTGGTCCTCGGAGGAGGTTGACACGAAGCTCAAGGGCATCATGAAGGCGGCATTTGACAATGCCCTCAAGACGGCCGAGGAGTACGTTCAGGCCAAGCAGGGCGAGCTGCCCAGCCTGGTTGCCGGCAGCAACATTGCCGGCTTCGTCAAGGTTGCGCAGGCCATGCACGACCAGGGTGACTGGTGGACCCAGTAGATTTTGGGATGAAAATGGTGTTTTTATATGATATACATGTTTTGGGAGTTATATGCGTTGGCATAGGTGCTACACAGGCAAGGCATTGCATGGTATATTTTTCTCACGATTCCCACGACGCCACAGCATTTTGAGATTGAGACTATAGACATGGCGTCGGATTTTCGGTTCTTTATTTCTTTGCTACGATATATATATATACTTGGAAAAAAAATAGAATACAATTGCCAAGGCAAACTCAGGGCCATCTCCAGTGATTTGGAGAAGCTAGTACGCGTGTAAGTGCCAGCTGGATGAAGCCGAATAAGAGACATGGAAATGAATGGTCCTTTACGGGTGGGTTCAGTCATACCACATAGTATAAAACAGTCGCGATTCTCGGCAACTACAAAAGCTCACCTTGCTGGACGATGGGTGATAGCTCCATGGTGGAGGGAAGGATGGTGTGCTGGTGTGAGGGGGGGTTATGGGAGGTTAGGCTGTGATTGTTGGGTGCAATGCTGAATTTTGATCGCGGGGACGAAATAAAGACGTGTAAGACCAACACCCAACAGGTCGCGGCCAGCATGGCGTCACAGCTAGCTAGTGCATGCACACAAACTCCACCAAAATGCTAACAGAATTCAACACCCTTCTCACCTCTTCGCTCATACCTGGCCAGCAAATTCTTCTTCATTATAGTGAAGTATACTAATATCTGAATAGAAGAAGACTATTAACTTGTAACTGGTTTGCTTTTTCTCTTCTCGCTCCTGTGCTCTTTCAGCCCTACGCAGGCCGATTCTTTCATCTCTAAACTCGTTACCATTGGCCTCTCCCCCTCGCCCTCCCCCTTTGGACATTTTTGCCATTGACAGTCACCACGGCCCACGAGGAAAGGCTTCCTTATGGCATGACATCTACGGGGACGGCCGATCCGCAACGCAGCACCCAGAAGCCCGCGGGCGCCATGCACGGCGCGCACGCGAGGTCGCTGTCGACGTCGCGCAGCTGGCCCTCGAGGTACGTCAGGCCGGCCGCGACCGTGTCCCAGCGGCGCGGCTGGAACGCCAGCAGGCCGGCCTGGTCCCAGCACGTCTGCACGCGGACCATGCTGCCGTCGCGGCCCTCCTTGTCAAAGACGTGCAGGTGCGGGCTGCCGCGGAGCAGGCGCAGCGCCTCGTCGACGGCGGCGCGGTCCTCGGGGACGTGGCCCGCGCCCATCTGCAGCAGCTCGAGCCACGCCGGCGGCTTGGTGTGGTCGACAAGCTCCTCGGTGCCGTCCTGCTCGACCTCGACAATGGCGTAGCTCGACATGTGCTCGAGGTACAGCAGGGCGAGCTCGGCGGCCTCGGTCTCGTTGGTCATGGGGCCAAAGGCGCCCTGCTGGATAAACTCGGTCGCCACGACCTGGTCGGATTCTTCGATCCGTTGGTCGTTGAGCGTGCGGGCGCGAGCCCACTCGCCCATCAGGACGAGTCCGGCGTTGGCATCGGCCATGTTCTCCAGGGTCTCGGCAAACTTGTCGCAGAGCTTCAACACCTCGGCTCTCAGGCTCTCGTCCGAAGGGGGGTCCTCCTCCACCTTGTCGCACAGTTCCGCAACCTGGTTCAGGCCGTCCACGGCCTGCTGCTCCTTTTGCTCCTCGACAGGCGCCTCTTTTCGGCGCTTGCACGCCTTGTCAACAGCGTCCGGGTAAGTCGGGTTATCGCTCCTGAAAAGACAAATCATCCACAGCTTCAGCTCGTTGCCGTCAATCTCCGGAACGTGCTTTCCGCCAATGGACTCCTGAAGGCCCGTGATGGCCTCGTCAAACCACGCCACCGCCGCACCAATCGGGTTGTCCCACGTCTTGACCGCTCCCAGGATAGCCTGCGCATGAGGCGAAAGGGTCGCAAACGCCACCATGACGCCGCCTCGTCCGTTGGGGCGGAGCTTCGGGTACCGGGACGTTTGCCCCGTCGCGGTCGTGCCAGCCGGACACAAGATGCCGCGCTTCTTCGCGCACGACTTGCCACGCGGGTAGATGCGCCCTTGCTTCTTGCGGGGGCCGAGGGGGTTGCCTGGGGTTCCGGGCACGCCGTCCTGCTTCGGGGGACGGGGCCGGTGCAGCTCGGGCAGACCGCCAGGCATGTTGCGCGACGGGCCGCCGGGGTTTCCGCTGGGCGCGTTGACGGCGCCCTCCAGGCCCCAGGACTTCATGCCCTTGGTGACCAGGTCCAGAAGCGTGTGGGCTGCTTCCGAGCCGGGCTGCGGAAGAGTCCGGGCTTGCAGGGCGGTTGGACTCGCCATGGTTGGACTTGCCATGGTTGTCCCAGCCATGGCAAGAATAGTAACCAAGGCGATCCTCATGTTGAGCGAAGTAGTGAGTGAGAACTCAATGCAGGTTTGAAAGAAGGAAAGTTTCTGAAAGGAGTAGAGTTGACAGTCTATAAAGCTGACTGGGTTTGTTTTGGAGTGCAAAGATGAGGTGTACCAACGGGTCTTTATATACTTTTACGAAATGGCCACGCTGCTTCGTATTGAAGGACCAAACTGAAGCCTGCCCATTTATCCAATATTGTGTTGCCGCTTTTTCGGTATTGCTCGCCGTCAAAGAAGTGCCATCAATTGGGTTCTGGGTCACAACTCTTCCCCACGACGTTTTAATAACAAGTATGTGGTAACTAAAATGTCATAGTTTCCCTTTACTATCAGGAAACATCGCACCAAAAACCTTTTTCAAGCCCCTCTTAGTGTCGGGTAATAGATACCTGGCTTCATGTGTTATACTCTGCCTACCAACTAAGCGCCAGGTTATATACAACATACCGCCAAACGTCGCCAAAAATTACTAACAATACATTCTTAAGACTCCAACTATGTTCTAATCCATAAGCTTAGTAATTATATGTACTAAGCCTTACGAATACATTTATTACGGGGATGTTCTGCACCAGTCGGCAATATCCCGCTGGTGGGCCACGCCTTTCATGAGGAATGTGCCATCGGGAAGGAAGAGCTTGGAACCCGACGGTTGTCAGTGTTGCTTTTTGCAACTGGTACTCTAGTATTAACCTTACTTTAATACAGGACACCTTAGCCGCGGCGAGAGGATAGCCACCAACCCGAGGACGAAGGCGCGGGTACATTTCAGCTTCATGCTACTTATTCGGCACTCGTTCAGCTTTGCAAAAGGCGCATATCCTTTTTCTTGTTTGGCTGTTGCTGGATGTTGTAAACATACAGATGAGGCTGTTTACTGTATTGCAGCCTCAACTCTCTTCTACTACCAGATTAAGTAACTCAATTATGGTACCCCCTGCGTTGACAATCGTGGATCCAAGAACTCTAATTTGACCCTGTATTACACCGCAAATCCAATGAACCTGGTTTATTGCGGAGCCTTGAGTTAATTGTGTGCAAAATATCTACGCACTATTACCGCTCGGCAGCATCCGTCCCACCAAGCCACCCACTCCTCCCAAATCCTAGACTGCCAAGAAATGTCTTGCGGCGTTCGGTTCAGGGCGGAGCTTCTACACGCACAGACGGTCAGCATCTTTGTGCACTTCTTACCTTTTGTCGTTGTACAAGGTAGTTTTCGGTTTGTCCAGAAGCGGCGGCCCGAAGACTCGCGACGGCTAATAAGGGCTCATTATATGGGGGTTATATAGGGCCATACAAAGAGTTATTACAAATCAAAAAGGCCTACTGTTCGCATTGGAAATGAGACTCGCCACTAGGACATATCTATGTAATTCTCTTTTTTCGCGTTATTCGAGCGAAGCGCATCTTGAAAGCCGCCTTCTTCATCAATCGCACAACGCACACCATCTTCGAATTCGCGCTGCGAAATCTCCTCGCCGGGCCGCTTCCGGCTCCTGACCGGCGAGATCTCAGGGACCTAGTGGCTTCGTAACTGGGGAATTATCAGCAGCCAGCTATACCTCATATAGTCTTACAAAAGACACCGTGGTCATCGCGCGGGATCACCGCTACAACGGGGCTGGCATACTCGAGTCAAGCCACCACCACTCAACCCACTACACCATTGACGGCAATTCGTATATCTTTTGGGGGTTAAATGTCATGAAGGAGCAAAGTGGAAATCTGCCGAAACACATACCCAAGCAAGTGATAGTGCGCCGCGGTATGGTACCGCTCGACCCTTGTGTATATCGCGGAGCGCCGGCTTGCGTTCTCGCAGTTACCCGGGAAGATGTGCCAGAGATGACGGCTGGGCGGCTAGCCCAGCCGTCGAGGACCTTGTGGGTACCAGCCGCGGAATGCTAATACGACTCATTGATTGCCACTCTTGATCTGTGCTCTTCCAGCTCATGGCAGCTTGGGACCCCACCGTGTCAAGAATTCATATCTCGTCTGATCTCTGGACACTGCCATGATATACTAACTATATCATTGCAGTGGATGGATAAATAGTACCGGTCATGAAAGGCACTGTTAGCAATACCAGAATGTCGCTAGTGGGAGTGTCTGTCCTGCTTGTCGCTGTTGTCGTTGTGTAAGTCGGCTGGATTTTCACTATTGATCTATCGTCGCATTGCGTACCCTGCGCTCTAGTATCACATGTTTTCATATTTTATTATGTAAAAAATTATACAAACTGCCCAATCACTTGATGATTACTAAAGTGATTGATTAATAAAGAACAACATGCCATTGACAGATCCGGCCTTGGATCGGATCTACCTGTCAGTCACACATGCTGATGAGGTTCGAGAAGCACGATTCAGTACTAATTGAATATTTCACTTATCCTTCCGAGCAGAAGATTATACATTTTTGAAGAAGAAGAAAAGTCAACCAAATTGCCAAATACAGTTGGCCGCTGATCATTGTGAATAAAGGCGTCCGAGCCGCACCCAAAGCTTACCCCACATAGCCGATGTCCCTCGGCTACACGGTTGCATGTATACACACCGTTCAACATTGCCATCTCGACTTCTCTACTACAAATCCGATTCGAATATTGCATCCCATTGGCCTTGCTTTTTATTCCTCATCGCATACCACATATACACAATGGTCGGCGCTCCCCCCCTCACAGGCATCAAGGTGCTGGAGTTTGCCGGTCTCGCTCCGGGTACGTCACTCGCCCCCACGGGGAGCTCTCACCAACCTCGCCAACCTCATCTGCTAACGTTTGATCCTCACAGGCCCCTTTGCGGGCATGATGCTCGCCGACGCCGGGGCCACCGTCCTGCGCGTCAACCGCCACAACGACGCCCCGCAGGACATGCTCGCGCGGCACAAGGCCTCCATCGCCGTCGACCTCAAGGACCCGGCCGGCATCGCCTTCCTCAAGACGCTCGTCGCCCGCGGCGGCATCGACGTGCTCATCGACCCCTTTCGCCCGGGCGTCCTCGAGCGTCTCGGCCTCGGCCCTGAGCCCTTGCTCCAGCTGAATCCGCGCCTCGTCTACGGCCGCATCACCGGCTACCGCCGCGACGGCAAGTATGCTGCCATGGCTGGCCACGACATCAACTACATTGGCGTCTCGGGCGCGCTGTCCCTCCTCGGCGCCGCCGGCGACCGCCCGCAGCCGCCCATCAACATCCTCGGCGACTTTGCCGGCGGCGGCGCCACGCTCTTCCAGGGCATCCTGCTCGCGCTGCTGGCCCGCCAGACCACCGGCCGCGGCCAGGTCGTCGAGGCCAACATGGTCGACGGCAGCTCGTACCTGGCGACCTTCCCGCGCATGGCGCGCGCCACACCCATGGGCGACAAGCCGCGCGGCGAGAATGTCCTCGACGGCGGGTGCCCCTGGTACGGGTGCTACGAGACGCGCGACGGCAAGTGGGTGACGGTCGGCGCGCTGGAGCCGCAGTTCTTCGCGCAGCTGATCCACGGCCTCGGCTTGGCCGGCCAGGGCTGGGAGGACGACCGCGGCGACGAGGAGCGCTGGCCGGAGCTGGCGCGCATCTTCACCGACAAGTTCAAGGCCAAGACGCGGACCGAGTGGGAGGCCGTCTTTGACGGCACCGACGCGTGCGTCGCGCCCGTCCTCGACTACGACGAGCTGCAGACGGACCCGGCCCGCGAGGGCGACCAGCGGCCCGCGGTGACGCTGCGGGACACCCCGTGGTACGCGGTGCACCAGGATGCGTCCAGGGCCAGCGACGCGGACCGCGGGCAGGGCAAGGGCGTCGAGGGCGAGGGGTACCTGCCGACGCTACTGGATGTCGGCGAGGGCGGCGATGCGGTCCTTGGTGCGTGGCTCGGCTGGCAGCGCGGCACGCATTACGAGGATAAGAAGGGACGCGGCCTGGCGCTGGTCAATGACAAGGCCAAGATTTAAAAGAAATTATCTGTAACTATATGGCGAGGTGACCATTTTCATGTTGATGATCCTGTACATAGCGAAACTCATTCCTTTGAGGAGATATACATTATCAAAATTGTGAAATAGTAGAGATTGCACAAGTGTAGAGGGTATCGTATTCTCAATCGCCAAAGCTAGTGTGCCATATAAATGAGCCTTGAATCCGCGCAGGCGTTCTGCATAGAATCACGAGAAGAAAAAAGGAAAAAAAGAAAGCCAAAAATTATAAAAACCCACAGTCATTTCAAATCTACTCTAAACCCCTGGCCCAACAAGTCATGGTATCGAAAAGGGAAATTTAAAAATTACTTTCTTTTGGTATTACCTTTATTCGCGAGAGGAGCGGCAGAGCGCTGCCGCTGCCGCTGCCGCACGACGTGTGCGCCTCCGTCTGGCGAATAAAGACGCGTCAAGCAAGTTTGCCAGCATGTCCGGCACCCATTTCTTTACTGCACCTGGCTGACAATCTCGCTGGCGCGCGACAGCGACTCCACCATTTGCTGGCACTCCTTTCGTCGGCGGGTGGTAAAGTCGCTCTCCTTTAGCAGCTCTTCCAGGGCGTCGGTCCGGTACATGTTCTCGAGGAGCTCCTTTTGCATCTCATCCTTGGTGAATCTGACTTTGTTAGTAAATGAACCATGAGACTTGATAGATGATCTTACTGAACAAGGGTAAGCATGATGGCCTTGGGTACCATGTCAATCATTGTGCGCTTGACAATGTTATAGTATGAAGAGATGAGCAGTTCTGTAAAAGTTAGAAACATGTTTAGCAGAGAATGATTGTATGCACATACTGATAACCTCGACCTCGATATTCTCACGCTCGGACAAGTTGCCAGAGGCCTTGAGCGTGGGAGGAGGAGCCTCCATAGCCGCAGCCTTCTTCTTGTTCTTGGCGGCAAAGAAACTGCCGAAGAAGCCACCATTGGTATCATCAGGGATAGGAGGGCTGGTTGTTCGGGCGGGCGTGGTGGCGGCCGCAGGCAGGGGCTTGCCGGTCTTGGGGTCAACCTGAACCGGTTTGCTAGGGTTATGGCGCTCGTTGACGACAGCCATGGCCTGTGAAGAGTTAGTATACTGTGACCATCCGCAGAGACGCTAGCGTTACTTACGCGGTGGCCGTTCAAAAAGTCGGGGTGGCCAGTGTTGATATAGCATGCCTCCATGTTGACGAGGTCGCGAACGAGCTTGTTGGTGGGCTCCATGGCCTTTTTGAAAAAGGCAATGACGACGCCGTGCATCTTCTCCTTGAGGGAAGGATAGCGGCGGTACAGGGCCTTGCCGAGCAGCTGAGAGAGAATACGGACAAGCTCATCGTAGACCAGCGAAATGCACTTCAAGCTAGGGTCCTCCAGGCGCTTGATCTGCTGCTTAACAATAAGCTCAAAGGCAGTGGTACCAACAAACAGAGCCGGCGAAGAGCCCGACGAGTTGTAGAGAATGGTGCGAATATCGACGTCCTTGACAACGTCAAAGGGATCAATGGCCTTGACACCGTTGGAGTAGAGCTCGTGGAAGACGAAGCTGATACGGGCACCACCCGACAGCTCGGTGCTGGACAGCTCATTGTTGTTGCCATCGAGAACGGTTCGCCATTCGTTGGTGAATTCGGTAATGATGTTGAGGATGATGTTGGCGCTGTTGCCCAGCATGGAAGGGCCTAGGCTGTCGAGTTCGGCGGTGTACTTTTGCAGGGAGCTGGCAATTCTGGCCTTGATGTCGGGCAGAGTCTGCTTAATGTGCATCATGAGGATGAGATTGAGCTTGCGGGCCAGGTAGGGAGTGCCGCAGTAGGAGCTCTTGTTGCGGTACGCCTTGTGGTTTTCGAAAAAGTTCTTCTCGGCCTCGAGAGCGACGTTGATGGCCTTTTTGTTGTCAATGTCGCGCTGACCACGGTTGACGACGGGGACGTAACCGAGACGCAGGGGAATAACGCGGTTGGAGAGAATATCAATGACATCGGTACCGTCGTCCATCAGATCGACCTTTGTGAGGACACCAATAGTTCGCTGACCTTCTGGGTCGACTTCGCGGGCGAGTTTGAGACCGTCGGAGTTGGCCAAGTCGATGTTGGCAGAGGTGACGGCGAGAATGATGGCGTTGGACTTGCCAATATACTTGAGTACCATTTCGCGAATCTGTCTCTCGATATCTCTGGGCTGGTCACCGACAGGGACCTTGGTAAGACCAGGCAAATCGACGAGTGTTAGGGTCAAGACGTTGGGAGAGTAGATGCGGAGGTTGATGGGGGCGGCAGAGATGCCAGCATTCTTGCCGACCTTGGACTCGGTTTCGTTGGCAATCTCATCGCGAATCTTGGAAAAGTCAAAGAACTTTTGGCCAGGAACGTGGAGGAACTCGCCCCATTCGTCGGCGTTGGCGGCCTTGTCGTTGCCGCCGTCAAAGTCGCCGTCGCTGGTGCCGTTGGACTGGCCAGGTCGGTTGATGAGCTGGAGGACGAGGGGCCGACGGGTGACGATACCGGAACCACGGGGAAGGCTGCAGCAGCTTGTCAGTACACAAAAAGTTGGCCGCGTGGCCATGGCCGGGTAGACTTACAAGTCACGGCCGACAATATTTTCCAATACGGACGACTTGCCGCTAGACTGACTACCGACGACGGCAATCTGGGGGAGATCGATGGGGTTGTTGACGCCGACGGTAGAGAAGACATCCTGAAGCTTGTTGACTAGACTGGAGGGGCATCGTGATGTTAGCGATCTGTTGACCAGGGGACAAGGAGGCAGCGCAAGGCGAGGACGCACGTAATGAGGGCGGGGTCGGAAATACCGCCCGGCGTAGAGAGGTTGCCGCTCATGATGGGCGAGGATTTTGGAATGTGAGTATGAGCGGACCAGCTGTCGTGTCGAAGCAGGCTCGTGTGAAGGTAGCTGGCGATGGGACCCAGAGCGGTGTCGTTTGTTTAGAAGGGGGAGGTGGGGTGGGCTGCCGCCGTTCGAGGTTTAAGGTTGGTAGACGTTGCACGTGGCGACTCGCCAGAGGAGATGACGGCACGAAGGCAGTGAGCACGGAGGTAGATTGAAGCCGGGGCGAGGTGGCGCGGGAAGACGGGTTGTCGGTTGAGAAATGGTGAAGGGGAGGTTTTGCGGCGAGAATGGTGACGCTGCGCACGACGACAGCAAGTTGCCCCGTCCCACCAAGAGGAAGAGGCGCCCAACTACGGAGTACCTAGGTCTCAGCGGTAGTGTGTGTGGCTGGGGCTGGTGAGGCAAAGGCTCAGGGTCAAGGGCACTAAAAGCCGGCCCAACACACCTGATAAACTTTGGCCTTCAAGCCAGTGATTGGCTGCCCTGGCAGGTCTGTCCAGTGTCCACCGTGTTGCGAAGGGCGAGCCACTGTGGCTGAGCTCAGGCAACCACAATTGGCAGGGCATTGGGCATGAACTGGACAGCGGAGGTTGCGGGTACCTACACAGCAAATAGTGGTACCCTGTACTTATCACTTGTCGTCTCGTACAATAAACCAGGGCATGCAAGGTAAAGCAAAATCGGGGGAAATAACTAAAGGAAGCAACATGATTGTTCCATGGTCACGGAAAGTAATTGGTACGTGTTATGCCTTCTAGATCCTCAGCCTCCCCCAAGCGGCCACCACGGGACAACGTCATCTGGTGATGCGGCACGCCATGTCTACCAGTAGCTTAGCTCTAAACTGGAGGCCATGTCTCTCTGACCAGCAAGCCTTGTTTAGGCATACAAATTTAAGCTAGCGGCTAAGTTTAACCGAACCAGAAAAGGAACTCGCATATATTGATATTCAATAGCCATGACGTTTGAAGGTACAAGCTAGATATCTTCTACGAGCCACTACAAAGCGCAAAGCACTGGACTCCACTGTAATAAACGCTTGCAAATCGGACTTGGAGCTGCGCTAGTGCAGTCGCCAAAAAGCCATCACACATGGGCCATGGCTGACAATGACGAATGTCGCTACTGGCAAGAGCGGTAATCCGTGCAGATTGCCCCTATCTGTGCCGAGTGTACTATTGCAGCAAAGCAGCGACCATCTCTTTATAACAAAACCGGTGCTATTATAACAGCTCTGTCCATGCCCAACTGTGTATTTCCACCAAGGGCGCTGTGGCGAGTCACCTGATGGTCATTCTGTCCGCTAAAGGCCGCTGAATACAGGGAGGCCCAGGCGTCAGCTCGCTGAAGCAGCGCCGTCCATGCCCAACTAGGTTAGTGCCATCAGCCAAGAAGAGCGCTGGAACGCTTGTCCACAGGGCATTTATAGCGCGCACAGGTCCCCCAACTCCCTGAAAGCCCACCCAAACAGTGCTAAAAAAAGCTGCCCAGCCTCCACTGGTGCTGTTTCGGCATATTGGCCTTGCCATAAAGTCGAAGCTCGCCAGGTGCTGCTCCGGCCTTCAACATCTTACCCAAACGCCAAACGCCAAGCGCTGCCCTTCCGTCTCGTCCAACATTCACCACCCGTGGGCTTGTGTATCACGGCCGTCCTGGTAGCTTTCTCCCGTGCAACCTCGAGTCGTTCGTCCCGCCAGACTCAGCTTGCCTTGCTGCACACCGTACGCCGCCAGACACCACCCACATGTGCCTCTCTGCTACCCGCTCTTGGGGTACGATCAGGCCATCACAACCGCATTCGTCCCGACCACCGCCGCCATCCGTGCGACTCTTCGCCTCTACCAGACGCGCTTGAGCCGTAGGCCCCCTGTCGGCCGGCTCCTGAAGAAATTCCGCCTCTTCACCCTGCGGCCACCCGCCGCGGCGAGGTCGACCTGGATCGACTCTCCGATTCGAGTAACCGCCCCGCTGACGCTGCCGACACTTCGACGACGACGACAGCTGCACAGCAGCCAGCCGCTTTCACCACGACCACCGCTCCCCCGCCCCAGACAACATCCCACACCCCGGCTCTGCCATCCCACGCTCAGCCCGCTGCCTCAGACGCCGCCAGTACGAATATAGAATCTTCCTCGGCCCTATCCCGTCTCTCGCCCCCGCCACCCGGCCAGATACTCGGACGCCGCCGACGCTCCTCCCGCACCCAAGACCAGGGAGCGCCTCTCGCCTCGGCTGCTGCAGCTTCAAGTGCAGACACCCAGGCAGAACCAGATCCGAAGCGAAGAAGACGCACACGAGCAGGCATGGTTGCTGCCGACGACAGCGGCGCGCCTTCCAACGGAGCTGCTGCCGCTCAAGTTTCAGCGAATGGCACATCGGCTTCGGCGCCACCGCGGACAGCAAACGGCAGCACAGCAAATGGAGATGCGAAATCTTCAATAGCTACAAATGGCTCGTCGACAAAAGGGAAGCGAGTAGGGGCGGGCCCAAATCTCGATACATACTATGGCCACAACAGAGAAGAGGTCACCCGCATCCTCATCCAAGCCTTGACAGACATGGGCTACCAAACTGCGGCCGAAAATGTCAGCGACGAAAGCGGGTTTGACCTAGAGAGCCCTACCGTGGCTGCTTTTCGATCCTCGGTCCTGCAAGGCGCTTGGGATGAGACCGAGAAGCTGCTCAATGGCGCCACCACGCCCGAGGAGCAGGGAGAGCCAGGTAATGGCCTCGTTCTCGCCGTGGGATCAGATCGAAGCACGATGCGATTCTGGGTCCGTCAACAAAAGTATCTCGAGCTGTTGGAGCAACGAGATACCGCTCGTGCCCTCATGGCTCTGCGCAACGACTTGACACCACTCTCTCAAGATACAGAAAAGCTTCGCTTATTATCAAGTCTGCTCATGTGCCGCTCAACAGACGATCTCATGGCCAAAGCAAATTGGGACGGCGCACACGGCCGGTCTCGTCATAGATTGCTATCCGAACTCTCCAGTGCGTATTACTCTGCGGCGACCCTGGCTGAGCCAGCAGCACTAACTTGGCATAGAATGTATATCACCTTCCGTCATGCTTCCCGAAACCCGCCTCGCTGTTCTATTAGACCATGTGAAGAAGAGCCAGATAAATACTTGCCTTTACCACACAACCGCCTCCTCGCCATCCTTGTATTGTGACCACTCCTGCGAGCGCCGAAACTTTCCTACCGAAGTCGCTCTCGAGCTCTCCGACCTGGCTGGCGAAGCGTGGCAAGTTCAGTTTTCGCATGATGGAGCTAGACTGGCTGCATGCGGTAGTAGTGAAGCAGTCATTATCTGGGAGACGACAACATTTTCCATTACCTGCATCCTTGCTGACCACGAAGCCGGAGTGGGTAACATCTCGTGGAGCCCCGATGACACAATGCTCGTTACTTGCTCACAAGATCATTTTGCTCGTCTTTGGGATGCCAGGGTAAGTGCCACGTCTCTTTTCGCTTGATGCATCACTGCTAACGAGTTGTAGTCGGGTACGTTGATAAAGAAACTCGCTAGCTTCGATCAACCCGTCAGCGGATGCTTGTGGGCTCTCGACAGCAAATCATTTGTGCTGGGCGGGCTCTCGCGCGCACACGGGCTGTGTACATTTTCCGTAGACAGCGACGAGATTCAGGAATGGGGCAAAGACCACCGCGTACAGGACCTGGCCATCTCGCCCGACGGCCGGTGGCTCGTCGCCCTCGACGACCAGCAGACCATCCACGTCTACAACGCCAAGACGCGCGAGTTCCTCTACAGCCACGAGCTCATGACGCGTCCGACGTCGGTCAGCATCAGTGAAGACTCAAAGCACATGCTGCTCAATAAGCGCGACGGCGAGGCCCAGCTCATCGAGATTGAGACCAAGGCGCACAAGCAAAAGTTTCTCGGCCACACGGGCGGCGAGTTTCTCATCCGCAGCTCGTTTGGCGGCGCGAATGAAGGGTTCGTCGTCAGCGGCAGCGAGGACGGCAACATTCTCATCTGGCACAAGAACACGGGCGCCGCCGTGGAGCGCCTGGCCGGCCACAACCCGCGCTGCAACGCCGTGGCGTGGAACCCGGCGGACCCGTGCATGCTGGCGTCTGGCGGCGACGACTGCCGCGTCAAGATGTAAGTTTTGTTTTTATCCCCCGCGCCTGTGTAGCATTGCATGAACACAAGACTAAACTCGGCCCTGTATAGCTGGAGTAACAAGGCGCGCGCCGCCGAACTACGGACCTTGCACGCGCGTGTGCCCAGCAACAACGGCTGGCGCAACTCCGACGAAGGTATCTACTAAACGACGACGTACCACATCTTGATATCAGAAGTCTCACATTGTGTCTTTCTTTTTTTTACTTCCAGTTTCTATGGGTCTTATCTTTTTTGGATTTTCGTTATTTTACGTTCTCTGGTCACTCATTCATGGGGATATAAAATGGACAATGGAAAGGGAAGGGTAAAGGGAGCTTGGGTTTTTTGTTGTCTTCTTCAGTTGCTGTTTTCGGGGTGGAAATCTTGTGTGATTTCTTGTTCTTCTTGTTTTGTTTTTCGTAACAACAACAACAACCACACACACAAAAAAACGCATGCGTTTCTTCTTCGTCTAGGAGGAAATGACAACCCGGAGTTGAAATTTTGTCTTGTCTCTGCGTCTCTGTCTCTCTCTTTTGCTTACTTAACCCCCCCTCGTTGTCTTTTCTTCGTTTTCTAATATCGATACTCCTTTTTTTGCGCCATTCCTTTCCTAGGTCAACATGTATCCCTCGCCTTTATTAGACATGATCACCCCTCCCCTTATTTCTCTCTCTCTTTCTTTTGGATAGAAGATTAATGTATTTTATTTGACGATCATTTTATGCAATCCCTTGGCGTGGGCTTTTGCCGACGGTGTAACAATCACAGCATAAGATGTAGTAGCACCCCGGCCAAGCGACTTGGGCGTCAAGCGTGAGTGGCGGAACTGACTTTTCAGTCTTGCACGACGTCTTCTGTCGCCAAGTAAAACAGAGGGCTTTTCTTCGCGGCGTCGAAAAAAGTCTCACATGAGGAAATATCAGCCTGATCCTGGCTATTTACCCCCCCTGGGGCAGGGGAGTAGTAACCCCTTCTCTTTTCGGCCGTCGGTGTGCGCTGATTGGGCTGGCTGGCGCAATGGCTGGTGTTCAGCCTCGGACGCACCCCGGCCCTACGCCAAAGAAGACATAGCTAGCCTTCCAAGCCAGGAACATGATCACAAGAACCCAGGCTCTTCCCCTGACGCCTCTGACGGACGTCTTGCCAGGTTGGGGTTGAAGCCGCATGCGACACCTTGCCAGTTCTGTCGCGGCCAACCGGGCTCTCGGGAGCAGGGGGCGGCCATATTTACGGGGCTTTCTCCTGTCACCGTCAGCAAATGGACATGCCATCTGTAGAATGAAAAAGTGAAGAAAAAAAAACGATAATACGTTACATGGCCAAGTTCCAACCTTTGCACGGCAGATGGGTCAGGGATCATTATGTAGTTTAGGGGTTTAAAATATGCACCACTAATATCGCCGCGATCCGAGATACCGCCGGATCGGCTGAATCGACCCTCCAAGGGAAAAAGGGCAGAGGGGGAATCCGGCAACGATAGGTAAAGGGTAACACAGGAGTTGCGGTGTAACATGCTGCATAGAGGCAGAGGCAGAGGCAGGTGGCCGAGACGCTCTGTCAACGGCCATGAGGAAAGATAAGGTTAAGACAAACGAAAAGAAAAGAAAAGAAAGTACCCCTGTAGTCAAGGATCGCTTCTCTGTGTCTTCAACGCTCGTTTCAATTCTCCTCTACTGGGGCCAGTCGATCCTGCCGTTGGCGGTTGCCCATTGGCTTTACTTCCGGCTGGGCATGACACTGCAGGAGGCGCAACCAGGTTGCAAGGTTACCGCAAGTATGGAGCCATGGCAAACAAAAAAGCGCGATATGCTTATGTGATGGCGTTGACCAGTGCGTCGCTGGCACCATCGCAACCAACTCCGCGGCGCGTAGTCTGGGCCACGACAGCAATGCGGCCTCGGGGCATGTAGACGTGCATCGTGTGAAGACCACTTGTGTGTGCGGGCACATGTATCTCGACCACGCATCTGCATGAAGCACGGCACTGACCTGCAAGGTGGGTAGATGAGCCTTGGCCAGCCTTGAGCGACGCATCGGACAGCATTGGCTGCTGTGACATGCATGTGACGGCCCTGTACCACAAGATTCTTTGAGCCACATGTGAAAAGAAGTCGTACAAACTCTGCTCCGATAAGCTGCATTGAATATGAATAGTGAGTGAGCATAACCCGGATTGGCGCTACAGCAAGGCTCGGTAAGCCGGTGCGTAGCTGGTATTTCGGTGAGCGATCGAATATATGAAAGGATCTAAATATTTGGCACAATAAGCAGTCGATTAGTATGGGTCCTCGGCACCTCTGCAGGACCATCAATAGTCGATCCTCGGCATGCAAAGAACTTGTGTGCTTGTCCAGCATCCAAGTCTGACCCCGTTTCCTTTCAGTAGCAGTGGCGGTCTGGCCCAGACAGAACGAAGAGGGTTCGACCATTGAAAGTGACAGCCTGATTCAGCCATCGTCCCACGAATTTTCATGCGCTGTGACAAGCGAGAACAGGGGTCTTGTTGAAGGGCTGGCACCCCTGTCTTGGTCTGAAGGTTGCACAGTCGCTCGCTAGCCCAACTAGCACTTGGGTTTCTAGAACGTCAGGCTGGCAGCGGCCCATTCGATAGCGCATTATCGACGCCGAACAGAGGTTTCAATTACCAGTACTCTTGGGGCATCAAGAAAAGGCTAATATTAGCTCTACAGCGTGTAGCCATACAACGCGCAACTTGGAAGCAGGGTGCCCCGCTTGCTGCTGTCTTGTATTCGTGACGCCGACAGGGAGGACAAGCCGCAGATATGAACAAGTACGAGCGAGGCCATGATTTCCAGGGCTGCGAGGACGGGGATGCTGTATCAAGTGAGGGGAGCGAGCCAACGACCAGTGACAGCCAGTGCTTGACTGGTGGTGATGGTATTGACGAGGTCGACCCTTGGCGGACCGACAGTTGGGCTGGACATACAGGGCCCAGATGTCCGCGTGGTAATGATGTGCTGTTTGTGTTTGTAATGTCAGCCTGGGCCTGATGCCTCGTTGCTCCAACAGGCTGTGATAGGCGGTGCAGCTTCTCTGCCAGTCTGCGTCGGCCCAAGGAGGTGGTGGGCCAGGCGGTTTTAGTGGACGCCACTGGCAGCAATGTCTTGAGTGGGTGTGTAAGTATACGCTTATGTTTTCTTTTTCTCGTCTTCTCGCATGACTTCGAGTGCAGATTGATTTGTAGGCCAGAGAGATGTACTATCCTGCGGTACTGTTGTACTGTTGTACTGTTGCAAAATTGCACAGGCTCTTACTGTGGCTTGTTGGCGTTGTGTTGAATTGAGCGGGTGCCCCATCGGCAGTTCTGACTGGAAGCCGGGATACGATTATTCCAAGATTTACTTGCGTATGGTTGTCAATCGCCTTGTTGGTTGAGTAGAGCCCCCCGCTGTCGGGATATTAATAAAAGGCAAAGATCAGTAAGCCACTGGTTCGGAGCTCAATTCCAAATGCAAACACCATGTTGAAACGATTGAGGCATCACGGAAAAGATGGACCCAAGAGTGGCAAGGGGCGTCGAAGGCGTCGGACAAAGAACGGGGTGGTCGGGGATACGCTGGCAGAAACATGCTTCAGAGATAAAGGGCTACTGGAGTAGGCATGAATTACGCCATGGCCGTCGGAAGGGCGCATCGGAGCCTCAGAGTGCATGGAGGCGAAACCTGACGAGAGCTGGATCAACAGCGGGCGTCGTTGGTGGCGTTTGATATGCGGCAGCCGCTGTCAAGCCGGGTGGGCAGCTTGTGCTAGGTCGGCAGTGACGGAGGCGTGTTTTACATGGTTGGCCTTCTTTTTGGCATCAAATATTATTACCCCGCCGGGAGCAAATCGACAAGGACAAAAAGGCGATGGCATGAGCTTGAATCCAGGCAAGTGATAGGCCGGAGGGAGGGGCATGCGTTGGCGTCTTGGTTGGATAGTGCGTCGGAGACTGGGGTGGACAGCAGGCCCAAGATTCCACATGGCAGAGGCAGCCGTGTGTCCTCAGTATGCTGTGTCGTGTGTAGAAAAGACTTGGAAGAGGAGGCGGCGAGAGGGTTGTATTCGGTCTCGGCTAGTTTGGGTGGTTTGTGTGTGTGCGTGGGTGCGTGGGTGCAAGTCCGTCCGAACAGAGAGGGCTTCTGCAAGCAAGGTGTCTTGCTCTTGGTCTCAGCTTGGCGTTTGCCCTTGGGCTGTGGTGGTGTGCAGATGGCAGGGTGTGTTTGGTTCCTGGAGACGCCCCTGGCTGTCCCTGGTCCCGTCGTTGGTGTGGTGGCCTCGTGCAGGCAGGCTAGGCCTTTGGTGGGATTTCAACCGTCGAGAGTGGCGGACCTGAGGTCAATGCGAAGGCTGAAACGGTGCCGCTGGAGCAGCACGCCAACGCGCACGAGTTGAGCAACGAGGAGTGGGTGTGGGAGGACCCGGAGGACAGGCGGAGCAGCATGGTTAAGCGATGCCATTGGCGACTCGGACCAAATGATGAGTTGATGGGCCAGAGATATGGATCTGATGGTCGGTTGAATGCCGATGGATGGGGCGTGTCTCTGCCGTCATTATCAAAGAAGCAATAGCCGGGGATATGAGGGTGGAGGAGAAGGAGAAGAAGCGGGTTGGGGGACTAAATGGAAGGCGGTTTGGTGGGCACTTTGGCTGGCGCATGGGTGAGAGTTGACTGGCTGGCGACTGGGCAGCAGCCAGCAGGGCCCTGTCTGTCTTGGGGGGGGAAAGGAGGAGCCGCAATTGGGTGGCGCACGCACACATGGAGGGGAGAGGAGAGAAGAAGAATGGAAGCATGCTGTGACGAGATGGGTTGACTAATGCTGGCGGTGAAGGCAATGGTCGAGGGCATCAACGCGACAGCGTGAAATGAAGGCGGCCGCTGCTGGTTCTGCTTGTTGGACTGGTGAGGCATGTCGTGCCGTGCCGTGCCACTGCCACTGCCACTGCCGCTGCCACTGCCACTACCGTAGATCGGTTGATAGGGTCGCCTGCACAAGGTAGGTATCTATTTAGAGGTGATCAATGGGGATTGATAGGCAACAATAGGTAAGAGCAGTGTGTGGCACGGGTGGGCGCAGCAGAATGGTACATGTAGGTATAGTACATGATACATATTACATGGTATAATATTGATTCTGGCATAAATACTGGCCAACTTGCAAGGCGGCAAGTATTCCAATTTAAGGCACAGGGTAATCAAGACAACTTGGCCGTTTGCTACCAGAATGCTTTGCTCTATCTACTATTTACCTCAGGTACCTAGGTAGTTACCTACCTAGGTACCTACCTAGGCACTCGGTAAATTTAGAAGGCCTCTGGAAATTCCATCGGTACGGCCCATCTGCACCCACTGCGGCTCCACGTCCCGCCAACGTGACACTTGGCTGTTCCTCTCGAGTTGCCATGGGTTGGTTGCCTTGGGCCTCGTTCGTGGCCTGCTAATTTGCCCCAGAGTGCGCTGGTTTTAGTTGGGCAAGGCCGGGCACCAGCCAGGAACAGCACGCCCATCTCAGGTACGGATGCTGATAGGCATGCCTGGATAGACGGATACACGTACCTGTACGTACCAAATGACACATCGTGTACTAGGGGAATTGGTGGCTGAATTGATGGAACCTGGCGTGCGATTGACTCTTTTTCCTTCTCTATTATCGCATCAGCTTTATTTACTCCATCTTTTTATTTCTCTACTGTACCACACCCCGGGCCGGGCTGGGAGATGAGTAGTCCGGGCGTTGTACCAGTACTAGACTGCCTTGGTACTTGGACGCTCCAGCCAGATGTGTACCCCATCATGCACTGCAACTCCACAAGGTCATGACACAACAAGAAACAGATGAGAGAAATACCAGACAAGAAGCATGCACAACCAATGTGTAGGAGAAATACCGGAATCAATCCCCTAATCTACTCCCAGGCACCTACCTAGCGATGCTACGGCCTGTTTGTGCCAACAGAGCGAGGTAGCTACCTACCTAGGCACTAAAGGTACGCCATCCACTCAGCATCCACCACACCCACTGTGCCTGGTCATCTCAGGTACTCTCAGGTACCTTTGTGCCTCTACAGGCACCCCTGGCCTCGTTCCATGCGACTTGCATCTCCCCCAGCCCGCCAAGCGGCCCTCACCTCTTTCGTCCGTCTCCTCAAAGCAACTACTTCTTAGTTGCATTCCTTTCCCAGGCATTTATTCCGCTGCACACATCACCGCATCGCCATTGTCTTTACTTCCTCCAGCTCCCGCCACCCTCCGCTTGTCCTGCGCATCTTCATCTTTACCTCTATTGCATCCTTCTCCTACTCCCGTTCGCTCTGCAGACCGCTCTGGCTCGATTCCTCACTCACTGCCCGCCGCCCTCCCTTCGACGCCGCTACAAACGACTTACCGATCGAGTTGCCGATTGCCATCAAACGCCAGTCGTCGGAGCTAACAACAAAGAAAACCCGCCATTCGACGCCACGACGGCACTGTGAACCTGGCTGCGGACTCTGTATCGCTCGACTTCACCCCTCCTCCAGCATGAGCCCGTAGCACTCGCTCCCCACGCTGCGCCAACGACTTCCCTGCGGCCGGCCCGGTCCTGCGCCAGACAACACAATGGACACCCTCGATGGCTTCCTTCTTGTCCCTCCTGACCGCAGTCAAATTCTCGGAAGAGCTAGCTGGAAGGTGCGTCTTTGCTCCCTCCCGTCGCCTCATGCGCTGCTGTTGACATCTCCCCCCTCTTACTAGGCACGATACGTCCTCGTTGGTCGAAAAACACAGGCCCTCCGGGACAATGGTTTCAACTGCCACAATGGCAATCGCACCCTCCCCAAAAATTTACCAAAGCCAGTTAGCGACGAATACTTTGTATCTGTATATAAGCACAAGGTATGCTTTCCATCTTGAGTCCCCGCGAAACTCTTTGCTAACCCTTCCTAGGACGACCTTGAACCTATTCAACAATGGAGCGCATCTTTGATTACCGATTGCCAAGTACAAAACGTCTCCCACCGAAAACAAACCGTTGCTCAGCCGACTCTCGTCATAACTCTTGCCGACAAGGAACGCAAACGCCGTTCTAGCCGTGCTGCAGGCCTTGTATCCTCGAGCAAAGACGCAAGCACAACCGCCCTCTGGTTCCGCGCCGCTTCAGGAAATCCGCAGTATACTCTTGACGATTGGGCTCGATTCATCTTGTCTAAAAAGTCCATGTCCAACTCAGAAAGCCCCGTATCTCCCGTCTTTACCAGCCCCTTCGCCACACGCAGCCGGGATATGCCAGAACACTTTCAAAGACCTGGTAGCAGTGGCAACCGCCTGCAGCACAAGAGCTCTACAGCAACGTATTCGACAGGTCCTAGGGACCGCCCTGTCACCTTTAGCTCTGGATCCCCTAGTTTGCGCTCCAAGCGCAGCGACCTCTCCTCTCCATCTACTACCAACAACCATTATCCTATTCCTGGTCAATTGTATACGACCGTGCTGCCGACTGATATTGGCCCCTCCGGCGAGTATAATGGCGACTCTAAAGACGGATGGGCGTCCAGCTCGGCCCACGGCCGCTCAGCCGTCAACTCGCCCGCCAATATACCCGCCCACATGCGAGACAGCATGAGCAGCCATGGCTACTATGGCGAGATGCCTGACGTGAATGCACCTCCAGCCCCAGGCGAAACCATCCTCGATCGGGCCTTCAAGCTGGGCCATGTCCCGTTTGCCCTCCCAGATGTCCCTGGGCAGGAGAAACTGAGCTCCATTGCCAGATTCGATGCTTTGATGAGGGACGCTGAGCAACGACGGCTACAGAAAGAGGCAGTCGAAAAAAAGAGCCGTCGAGCTCTTGAGAGCAGATTTGATGATGCCGACTCCTCGGAAGACACACAGTCCGACGGCTCTCACGGCACGGATACCAGGGACGACAGATACGGGCAATCTCGCAAAACAAACTTGATTTCCCCCAATGCCCAAAGGGCCTTGAAATTTATAGCTGACCGAAACGGCCAACCCCAATCTGGCCACAGACCTTCGGCTTCTCGGAACCACCTCAGTTTCCATGTTGACACGGCCCCAGCTGCTATCGTCACTGCGCCGCCAGTACGTCCTCACACCGCCCACGCCAAGAGTCGACCTGGGGCGCAGCGCACGCAAAGCACACCTCACCTCGTTGCTTCACCTGCGACCCATGATATTCCCAGTTTGCCTACCAAGATCCACGAGGATGCCCGCAAGCCCAGCGCTGAGAAGCGCACCTCTGGCTCAAGCTCCAAGAGACTCAGCCTCAATGACATTACCAAACGATTCTCGAGCACGAGCAGTCTGCTGCTTGTGCAGACAAACGCCAGTGGCGCCAGCAGCCGGCGAAGCAGCGAAGTCGACGTCAGCGCCTCTGCTCCGCGAACCAATCTCTCTATTCGCGGAAGCAGCCAGGCGGCCAGAAACCGAGAAGACCAAAAGTGCGGCTGGCGAGGCAGCGTCAATCTCGTGCCCTCCGAGGGCGGTTTAGTATGAAACCGCCTTGAGCATTGGCCATGACCCCGGACACTTGCGATGGCCAAGCTTATCCCACTGCACTTGGCTACGAAAGTTGTACAAACAAGCAAAGAATGATACCATTTTTCTCTCTACGACAGTTTTGTTTGCTCTTGGCTAGCGACTCTGCGTTTGATTTTCTTTTCTCTCCTATTCTTTCCTTGCATTATGCCCCCCCTCCCTCCTTCCTCTCTAATTACGATCTTCACGACGCCAAAGAAACCAGCCACCTCTTTTTTTATCCTATCCTATTGCAAATGAGCAACGAAGTGATTTTTATTATTATGAAAAACTGCGTTGTACCGTTTTCTTCTTCTTTTTTTTCCCCTTTGGTTTGGCTCTCCTCTCCTTGGATGGATGGATGGCCTTTGCGCTTTCAACCGCGACTTTTTTTATGCTTTTTTTCAATTTTCATTGTGATATACACACCTTTGAATAGTAGAGGGCTTCTTTATTTATTTTTATATACATGGAGATAATGCACCAAGTGTTGTACATAGCTGAAATACAATTAGAAATATTTCTTTGTCTTGCTTTATTTCCTTGTCGAGGTGATTCTTTTCTTGGCAAGTACTCAAGGACGTCTTTCGATACATGCAAACGCGCTGTAAATTTGCTGCTTAAATTTGCTGCTTAAATTTGCCGCCACTTGTTGGCCTAACTTTTTATTCACCGACTTCTTTGACTCTCGACTCTGGAATCTGCGCTTGCAGATGTGTACATCTTGCTGAAACTCGTCGTTCTCTTTAAGAGCCCGTCATATTTCCTCCATCCCGTTGCAATAAAATCGCTTCACATGAAATGCCCTTGGTATTTTGTCCCTCTTATGCCAATATGCTCTGTATTTTCCTAAACGTTTCCTAACCCTTTCTGCTTCTTCGCATCTTCGCTTCCTCATATATGTACACAGACTCCTTTAAGCAAGGTACTGTGCAATCGCCTGCTGCTGATCCGGGGGCAGGCGCTCTGAAATGAAGCCCTGCAGCGCGCCGTTGTGGCGTTGGTTGGCCCTCACCATATATTCCTTGACCCATCTAGGCACGTCTTGTATCTCGGGGAAGTCGTCGCGCGCTAGAGGCTTACAGGTGTTGAGAGGTGTATACGAGGTGCCGAATCCAATGTCGTCCACGGACGATTCGGCAAGAATTTCGTCACCCCCGCCAGCCGCCACGGTAGGTGCGTTGGCTAGCAGCGACAGCAGAATACGGCAAGTGTTGCCCCAGCCCTTCGCAAACTTTTGCGCAAAGACGGTCGAGTCGCAGAGTGTCTTGGTCAGCGAAATGACGGCCAGCTTGCGGTCAACAGGTCGAGCGAGCTTTTCCGTCTCAGCGAGCACAAACGGTGGGTAGACTTGGGCAAATGCCTTTTCGTCCACCGTGTTCGAGTGCTTGATAAAGAAGTCGGCGCCGTAACCGGCTTCCAGACGGGAGCTGACAAGGTGGAAGAAGCGGACGAAGCGAAGCTTCAAGGCTTGACCGGGGTTGCCCTGCAGTTTTGTGTAGATAAGTTGCAGGATAGTTCCAAAATATTGATTGAGAACGGCCCTGCGATTCAAAATTAGTATGGTTATCGAGATGATATTCTCAGTTTTACTCACGGCTCAAACGCCTTGACAGAGGCATCTAGAAGGTCAAATGCATTCAGCTCGAATTTCTTGCTACTAAGCAGGTTCTGGAAGATGCCCAGCAGTGGCTCCAGCTGATTGTTCGCCGCAATATCCGCAGAGGCTTTGGGGATAACGGCAGACAAGAGCCTTGTACAGGCGGGAATGTTGCCTCTGGTCTCCCAAAGGGGAGCTGCGAGCAGTGGTTGCAAGAGTCCTTTGTAATTGTCCGAGATGGTCTCAGCAGGGCTCGATTCAAGGAGCTGAGCGAGAATCTGGAAAATGTAGGGCATAAATTCAGTGACGTCTTCGGCGAGAATGTCGTGGAAGGGGTTCCAGAGCTTGGCATTGAGAGCAGGCGCACTGGTGGCGGCGCAGTACCGAACTAGTGCACCCATGGCTTCAAAGTGGTAGTAGTAGAAGCGAGGATTACTAGGGTTCTGCTGCATAAGGATTGTAATAGCATTAAGGTGAGTTAGAGCGTTATCGAGAATGGCGGCGGCGCCATCTTTGATGACAATCAGGATGCGCATAACACAGCGCATCAAGAATTCGTTTTCCTGGAGCTTGGCCGGGCTAGTATCCTTCTCGATGAGTTTGAAGAGGTGATCTAGCAGGTCCTTCGAAAGAGGCTCGATGTCTTGGCGGTCGAAGGTGTGGTTGCCGTTGTCGTCAGTCAAGAAAAGCACACGCTCGACCGCAATAGCGGCGTATGTGTAGACGACGTAGTTGGACGAGTTGAGATTCTGGACTAGAGGGCCAATGGCTTGCTTCCACTGCTCCTTGTTGAGCTGACTTCGAAATGTGTAGAGAAACTTGATAGCATCAACCTTGGGGATCGGTTCTGAATCATCAGAAGCGACAAGATCCGAGGCAATGTGTTGCTGAAAAAAGTCGACAATATTGACCAGGGGGTTGACCGTCTTGACACCCTGTGCAATTGTGACCGCGCCCTTGGCGGCGATGGACAGGAATAGGTAGATGGCAGTATCTTTGGCCTTCCAGTCCGTCTTTCCAAGATTCAGGTAGTGGTTGATATATTTGGAGACTGCCGTAGTGACGAGGCTCTCAAATTTCTCTTGCAGTTTACGGAGGAAGTCCGTAGCGGAGCGTCTGCGTGAGTCGTTGTCAGAACCTTCCAAGTCGCGGCGAATGTACTCGATTGGCTCGTCTTCAAATAGCTCGACGTCGGACTCGCGTAGGGTGACGTTGGGCAGAATAACTTTTTCGACGATTTGTGTAATGACATCCTCGCTGTTGAACAAGCCAGAGTATTGCGCTGTGGCAGTGACAGCCGTGAGGAAGTGTAGAGCCTTGCTGACAATAATGTCGTATTTTGTCTCGGTGCCAGTAGCTGAAAGCAAGTTCCAGGCGCTTGTGATAAACGGCTGGCAGTATTGGGAGAATGCGTCGTCGTATTTGAAAGTGTAGAGAACAAGGATCTCGCAGATGTTCGCCTTGACCGTATCGGCAATGCTAACTTCGGAATCGTCGTCGGTGTCCAACAGCGGGTTGGTGTATGTAAGGTACTTGTGGAGAAGTTCGGCTATGCTGGAAAGGTTGTCTTCGAAAATGGGAGGAAGATCGTGGCTCGAAAGGTCGTGCATAATCTTGATCTGGAGATCGAGGGTCTCGAACCAGCCGTGAAGAGCTTTCTTGTCATTGGCATACTGCTGGATCTTACTGTCTGTGGTCTGCAGTTACTTTAGTTAGCGGGCAAAGGGCACAATCGGCATGGATATTTGGCCTACGCACAACGAGAAGTTGGAAAAGGGGTTCGCCAAAGGTCTGCAACACATGGTTGATTTCAATGTACAGCTCGTCGGTCTTTCCCAGAGGGCGCCATCGGTTGAAAATGGAGTGCGCGACTTCGAGAACGCCAACGTTGACTTTGGGGTCGGTAGCAGAAAATCGGCTGACAAGATCCTTGGGATAAGAAGTCAGCTGCCTGTCATGGGCGAGGGAGCAAGAGAGCGTACCTGTGTGAGTGTGTCCCACCGCCTCCAAAAGTCGGAGTCGGCGATAACGCTAATTGCTTCGCCAAGCTGTGCCTGCACATTGGGAGGGCAAGAAATCATGAGGCCGACAAGGCGCTCTTTGATGGTCTGGATCTCGGAACCCGAGATTTTGTAGTTTCCTTCCTCGTCCTAGGGCATGTCAGCTTGGCGCGTCGTGTCGACGTTGTTTGCGGGGAGCGGAGCGAGAAGCAGACAGCGGACGTACGACATAGTTTGTGCGGATAAAGTTTTTGAAGGCGAGGGCAGCGGCGAGTCTCGTATTGGGCGGAACAGATTCGTTGCTAACGATGGTGAGAAGAGCCAGGGAGTATTGAGGCTTTGATGCCTCCTGCTTCAAGGCGGATTCGGCTGGCAACGTTTGTTTATTAGCTGGGAGAGCAGAGGCGGGGACTGTAAGGGAGCTGGAGGCTGTGTACCTTTTTTGTGCTGGAGGGGATCGAGGGTAGCATTGAGAAGCTGTGCGATTTGCTCCATCTCGGCCGCCATTTTGAGCAACTTTGCGTAGGCTACAACCAGGGCGCGGGTGAAGATGATGGTGCAGAAGCTGGGATGCGGTTGTGGACTTTTCGTGGTTGCGGGACAACGCAGCAGCGAGTGGGGGAGGTGGCACTTTACAGAGCGAGTTTTGGCCGCGCTGGAGCTGGCCCAAGCTCCGCAGTAGAATTTTGTGTGACTGCACTGTGATGCAGCGACAAAGTCGAAGAAATTCGAAAATATTGTTTGTGGCATCTGTATTCTTCATTTCCCGGGCTCAAGGCAACGAGAGAGGCAGAAGCTGCCTTGGGCATCGAGGTAGAGCTATTAGTACCCCACTACAGGAAGCGGGAAGTACAGCACCAGATGGCGGCCAGCTTCCCCGGCCAAGCAAGCTTGAAGGATGCTCAGATATTATTATGTAAGTAGGAAAGTATGCAAACAAAAGGTCAGTATCGAAACACATTACTGGTCGACGTGTCTGAATTTCGATTTGTGAGCAGCCAGCTGCATCTGGAGTGCCCTGGCAGAAATTCTGTACGCTCCATACCAGCCGGGTGTACCAAACCGTACAGGATTTATGTCACCCTACTGCATGTGAACAGGCTCCTGGTGTCTCGGCTCTGGCCTAGAGCAAGAGGTACATGACACGAGACGCACATGCACGAGATTTCCGGCTTTTTTCTTTCTTTTCTTCTTCCGGGGATCGGCAACCGACCGTGTGGTAGGATGCCTCTGCAGCTTTGCAGGTGCAATAAATGCGAGACAGGGCCGGGTACAGCAGATGCGCTATGTGCAAGGCATTCTCAGTGGCGGACTGCTGAAAGGCAACACACAACCTCTGTCACAGGTGTCGATGGTACCTGGCAGTAGGTCCCTACAGCGCTGTGGCAGAACAGCAGGTCCCTGTACCTAGGTACCTAGGTAGTGACTGTACTCGCCCCTTGTTCCCTGTAAAGAAGCTCGCAAGCCACCACAGAACGCATGTCCATCACGCAAAAAATAGGCCGGCGGCGATTGGCTGCGAAGAAAATAGCAAGGAAAAAACAAGAGAAAAGCCCCGAAAATAAGACAAAAATGGTGAGAAGATAGCTGAAACAAGTTAAAAATTTTATACTACGTCTCACTTATAGCTAACAGGCCTCTCCTTCTTGAAAGTGGCGCGCCTCTTTAGTCGCCCGCTATTCGGCATTTGGCATGATGGCACGGAACACGGTCACGTACTGTCCGGATGACAGCCTGTGTCCTTTCTTGCTTTTTCTTCTGTAACTACTAGGCACGACGGCTAGCAGCCTCTTAAGCCCCTGCCATCTGCTCAGCCGTTGAGCTGCCCTGTGCTTCCCGCATAACTCCCCTGCAGCGGCAGCCACCCAGATAAGCTACTGGCAAGGCAGGTACTTGCCTACTGTATGTGCATCATAGGGTGGCCAAGGTACCTATTTATTCAGGACAGCCGCTGTCACCCGCAGCACCCTAGCTTGGCCTCGCCGCTTTAACCTTTTCGTCGACCAAAAAACTCAGCTTCATTTTTTTTCTCTGCCTCCGCCGCTGCTACCGCCCATCGCCGCCCTAAAGCCAGAATCCCATCTCGTTCGTCACCTGGCCCCATCACCACGCCACTTCCACCTTGTCGTTTTACCTTTTCTTTTACATGCTCGACTTTCTCTTTCTCTTCTTCCTCTTCTTTCTTTCCCAATGCGAAATAGCTGCCGCGCTTCTCCTCTACTCTCCTCTACCTCCCCGCCCCCGCCGATGATCCTGCTATAGCTCTCCAGCGTCGCAGCTAGTCTGGTACTGGTAGCTCCCTCTCACCTCTTTCCTCCTTCCTTTTGCCGTCAATCCCACGCCTCGCCGCCGTTCCGATCCTCGACCTTCTCCCGTCCCGGCCCAGCATCCCGATCGCTGCTTCTCTGCGGATGCCCTGCTCCTCTATGCCGCCCGTCACACCATAAAAAATCTTTGCCGGCCTTTGAATCATCAAGGTCGCCAACCGGTACGCAAGCCTGCCGTCGCAGAGCAGTCCACCTGCACCGCTACCCAATGCACTTTGCGCAACACCCCAGCCAGCACCTGTTCATGCAACCATTGCTGTCTGCGATGCGGGGAGCGACCTGAAGCTTGCTCTTCTGTCTGCGCCCTTTGCTGTGCACACCCGTCCGTCGGCATATGCTTGTCGTGTAACCATTTCTTCGCCATACCAGCTCACCCAACTAACACCCTCCTCCCTTCTAGTCTTCTTCTTCGACACGTTGCGCACAAGACGACGAGCACATGTCTCGACAGCACGACAATGATGTACCGTCATCAGATTCGGCCCGCCCTAGCGGCCTCAGCAGCGTGCTCCGAGGCCTTACCAGCTCCAAAAGCACTCGCTCAACGCCGCACATCCCCTCGCCTGCTGCGGCGCAGCCAAAGACGGAGTTTATAAATGCCACCCCCATACACTCCCGCGGTCTCGCCACAAACCACATGGACGCCCTTGAGCTTCTGAGATCGGGCACCCCGGCCGAGCGTATATCCGCCGCCGATACCCTACGATACGCAATCTCCGAATACCCATTGAACCCCGTTCTTGATATATGGTACGCCGCCAAGGACTTGATCGACGAGCAGAAGCCACAGGCAGTCCGAATTGCCGGTTGGGAGCTTCTGACCGAGTGTGTCAAGCATACTTCCTCGACAGATCTTGAACGACAAGAATATTTCCAGACGATAACCGCCCCGGCCCACCCCGAAGACTTTCACCTGCAGCTTGCCGCCCTCGTTGACTTGACCAATGGCGGCCGCAAATTGGCAGGCTTTGACTATGAACCCATTCCCTTATTGATCGAGTGGCTTCAACAAGCATACAATGCTGCCAGGCTGGCCCGCAAAAATGCAGCAAGGGTTTCAAAGTCCTCCAAACGCGCCGCCGCGTCGGGCGAGGACCAAAATCTAGCACAGCTCTTCTCTTTTATCCACGACGTCATGAAATTTGGCTACAACACGGCCAGCGAAGCCACCGTATCGAAACTCATCGACATGTTGCTCAATATTTGCATGAGCACCAGCGTGGAAGATGACCTCAAGTCTTGTATTTCTATCCTTGATGTCATTGTTACATTTGGTTCTATTCCCAACGACAAGCTCAAAGAATGCGTCCAAGTTCTGGGCTCCATTTTTTGCCTCGTCCCCGGTCTTCATAAAGGGTCCTGGCATACACTTGCGAACCTCTTCAAGTCTCACAATGGTCAGGCTACTGTCCGTATTTTGCTTGATATTCTTCGAAACCTGTCCACAGACTCTTCCAGCGACAGAGATACTAGCAGGGAAATTCGTGGCGCACTTGCGGTACTTCAAAAGCTTCTGGCTAAGAGCACAGATAAAGGGTACCCAACTGTCCCCTACGCCCTGCTGGTGGACGGCCTGGTAAACGCTCTGAAGGCATCGAATTCCACAAGGGTATACGGATCCATCATACAGATCCTCAATGCTTTATTTGATGATGGAGCTGGTCAAATGCACAGGCTCATTATTGATGAGGATTGGTCCATTGCCCTGCGCGTGTGCGCCCAATGCTACACACGTGTCACTGCAATTGTCGGCGATAAAACTTCCAAGGAGGAATCCGCCGAAGAATTCCTTGTCACCGAGTTGACAACTCTGATTGCGCGTCTCGATCTTTTGATGAATCAAAAGACAACCAACTATATACCCCGTCAGACAATTGTCAACTTTTTTACACAAGCTCCAGAGCTGCTCCCCGATGCCACTGCGATAACCGTGCTCAACTACTTCCAGGAGTTTAGATGTTGTTCGCCTTCCGATTTGGACTGGGAGGAGAATATTTCCTTGGTACTGGATGCATTCTTTCTGAATCGCAAACGGCCTTTCAAGACCCGGCTTATCGCGTTGAGTACGATTATGGACGCATATGATGTCGTGGAGCTAGTCGGGGATGGAGCCGAGCAGAACTTTATCCCCCGCCTGACCAAGCGAATCATTCAGGATATTGCAGAGGAAACCGATATTCCTGTTCTTCAGGCAATTATGGAATTCATCATTTCCGTGGCCAAGTCTTGCGATATGGAACTATTCAACTATATGATGGACATCCTCAAGGGTATTGTTCCAAATGACAGGCTCACGTCTCCTGTCTTGGGTTCCACTCCTACTGTTCCCAGCATTGCTGGTGACGCCGAAAAGCGCGATCTGTTGTCGGAGGGATCGCCATCCAACACGGTGACACGAGCTTTTGTCGCCATGTTTTTGCAATTGATGAATTCTCATCAGGAAAAAAGTGTTGCACTTCTCAATGTATTGATCAACATTGCCAAATCCGGTCATTGCGAAGTTGACGCGCGTTTATCTGCCATGAAGCTACTTTTCAGACTCCGCGCAGACTGGGCCTACAGAATATACGTCACAAACGACTTGGACATCGACTTCTTGGCTTCTTCGATATGTCGCACAGAGACAGCTATAATGAAGAAGAAGAGTGAAGAAGCCGTGGAGCCCATGCGGCCTTCTCGAAACGATCATGGAATCCAGGTTCGTCCGGCTAGAGGTGTCTCATTCAGCCACAGCGAGAGAGCCATACCTGTTCGAGCAGCAAGCGGCACGAGTGTTAGAGCAACTGCCAAACACCAGCAGCTGTGGCAGTATCCGGACCCCAAAGCCTTGCCCTGCGAAGCACCCACGGCAATAAGTCCCTTGTTGGTGTCTCATGTAGAGCAAGATGACTCGACATCATCTTCCTCCTCGGGCTCATCGACACCTGCCACAACTCACACACTGGACATTTCTGCATGGCTTGATGGAATCCTCGCCATACTGCAGGGCGCAGACTGGGAAATATATAGCTTTGTGCTGGTACACTTGCCACTACAATTAAGCAATCACGCCATCTTCCAGGGCGCAGTTTCGCAAATCCAGGAGCTCCGCAAGGTGGTCTGCGATCATTTACGAACAAATACGCTTCCGGACCCTCCAAATATGTATGGACTCAGAAAGGCAGATGTAGCCATTTGTCTATACCAAAGTTTGACAACGATTCTGAGCTACCATGAATACTTTCAAAAGTCTGACGAAGACGAAATTGTCAAGACTTTTGCGCAGGGTATTTCAGGATGGGAACGCTCTGCCAAGGCCTGCATCCACGCACTCTCTATCTGCTGTCACGAGCTTCCACTATCCATGAGCAAGTCGCTGGTCCAAATTTTGACGCAGATGGCGCAGATCATTACACAACCTCATGTGTCTGTCCACATTTTGGAGTTCCTCTCATGCTTAAGTCGAATGCACAACGTCTATGTCAACTTTAGAGAAGAAGAGTTTCGCACAGTCTTCGGTATCTGTTTTCGATATCTTGATTACGCGAGAGAAAAGCGACACTCCAATCGAAGCAGCAGAGCCAGCGAGGCATCGACACCGGTAACACCGCAATCCGGCCATCCTGAGAACGGCCCTAACCCTCCATCAGACGACTTGCCACAATACGTGCACGCCATTGCTTATCATGCCATCATATTTTGGTTCTTGGCCCTCAAGCTTCCCGATAGAGCCAACCATGTATCCTGGATTGTTCGGAAACTGTTTACCGATGTGGATGGCCCAGCCCAACAAGTTGAAGAGCAAGCCATCACTTCCGTCGACTTTATGCAGCGTGTCACGTATGCCGATGCAGACGAATCTGCCAAGGACCCGTACTTTACGGAAGACCGGTTTGGCCAGATTGGAAAGAAGCGATGGCTCATTGGAAACAGCATCGTTACCGTGAAGCAAGGCACACTTACGGGTTGGGCGCATGTTGTCAAGCGGCAGCCGTCAGGTACTTCAGCCTATACGATTCGTGAAGCCTATCGGCCGCCGCCGCTGCATCAAATTGAGAACCACTTGGACATTGCTAGAGAAGGACAATCAACGAGCCACGCGATATTGCCCAACCATATCCTAGTACAACTCCTGTCACCCATTCCACAGAGCTTCGATGCTGCACGACCTATTGCATTGCCTAATGACGATGCTGTTGATCGAGCTATTCGCGTCTTCGATCGAAGCTCTAGTCTTGATGGGCACAAGGTCGGAGTCATTTACATTGGCGAGGATCAGACGACCGAGGCTGAAATCCTGGGCAATGTGTCTGGAAGCAGCGACTATATTGAGTTCCTCAACAATTTGGGCACTCTCACGAGACTGAAGGGTGCCACGTTCAATACTCAAGGGTTGGATCGCGAATACGACACGGACGGCGAGTACACATTCTGCTGGCGTGATAGGGTGACCGAGATTGTGTTTCACGTCACAACGCAAATGCCAACCAACGTCGAGCGAGATCCCTTGTGTACACTAAAGAAGCGGCACATTGGTAATGACTTTGTCAATATTATTTTCAACGACTCTGGCAACCCGTTCAACTTTGACACGTTTCCAAGTCAGTTCAATTTCGTCAACATTGTCATCACCCCAGCATCCCGAGCTTCTTTTATTGTCCGGCGAGAGACCGAGCCTGAGGCAGACTCGGGCCAGCCGTTCTACATGGTTAAAGTCATGAGCAAGCCAGGCTTTCCACCGATATCGCCAGCTTCGGAAACCAAGATGGTATCGTTAAGAGCGCTACCCGGGTTTATTCGACTACTGGCTCTGAATGCGAGCATGTTCGCCATGGTGTGGCATAGCCAAGAAGGCGGAGAGCACATATCGTCTTGGACAAGTCGTCTCCGGGAAATTAAACGTCTGCGGGAACGTTATGGAACCAAGAATACGACTGTCGCACCTTCGCCTCCTGGGACGTCCTTGTCAGGTGGCCCAGCTCCAGGACCTGGAGACGGCTTGCGACCGAGCAGTAGCGTGCGAGACAGCCTTAACAGTCTTCGCCGAACCAGCGTGGCGACATTTTTCACAAGCGCCAGCGAACAGACTTCTCATCGGTCGTCTATTTTATCTACATCTACCACTACGAACGACACGGAAGTTGGGCCTTTGGCCAATTCCCCTTATTCTGTTGTGGATTCTGTAGATTTCACGAAATGGGCCTCTTAATCAGGGCGCTTTTCTTTGTATTTATGGGTGGAAATGCGAATGGTTGGAACTTTGCTTACGGGTTGCATCAAGAGAAAACAAAAAGTTTGGGGGGAGTACAGTGATTTGATTGTCGAATTTCAGCGGCTAATGTACAGTTGTCTTGGGTGTTGTCTTGTTAGAAACGTGCTCAAAGCTTTGTATTTTGCATACTATAGCACTTAGCTTGATGCCAGGAGGGAAGTGTATTTAAATAACGATACGATTCATGGATGACAATATTTTCGGTTCCCAGCACAATATTTGTAGGGCTCTTCCCTTTGGCCAGACCACAGCGACTGACAATGCATCCATCTTAACGGCATGGCATAGCCAAGTGTGCCGCAGATGGCTACAACAACAGAATTTGACGTGAACTATGGAGAGTATCTTTTGGAAACAAACAAACTTTTCTTCTTACTTAACTGGCCCCTCAATTTAATTACTGTGTGCAACATATCTGACATGACAGTTTGCGTTGATAGCTCCAGGGTAAGCTAGCGTCTGTCTTGCGAGACGGGCGGCCCATTTAACATCAACGCGTCTTGTTTGCCGCTGAAGCGCTCACTACACGTACCTCATCCGTCAAGGTCGGGAAACGGAGAGGCCCTCTTCCGAAACGGCGCTCAAATACGATTGCGATGCAGAGTTGTTTATAGCATCCGAAAACTTATTCTAACGTCCAATTAGAAAATATTTCACCGTCGCGGGCAGCGCGCTACGATGCCGCCCGCTGGAGACGATGAGATTACCAACTTGGTCGCGGACATTGTCGCCGGTATGAGACGCTCACCCACTTAAGACACCCTCCTCCAACTCGCAAAGTCTGTTTTAATGCACCTGCTAACAAAAATGCACACCCAAAACAGCCTCCAAGCTGGCCCCCAAGGCCCGCGCGACACTGGTCAAGCCTGCGGTCAACAGCCTGGCGTCGCTCGCCTACGAGCGCGGTCTGCTCCCGGACGCGCTGGACGAGCTGCTGACGCTCATCACGGCGCCGAGCCAGCTGGACCAGGCGAGCCTGGGCGTGCTCCTGCGCGGCCTGTACCCGGTGACGCGGGTGCCCGGGGCGTGCGTGCTGCGCGTCGTGGGCGCGCTGGGCCACGGCCGGCTGAAGCCGTCGATGGCGATGCAGGCGCTGCTGCTGCGCTGGCTCGTCATGGTGTACCATGTGCTCGAGGCGCCGGGCGTGCTGTCGCAGGCGTACCCCGTGCTGTTCAACCTGCTGGACACGGCGGCGATACGACCCCAGCTGACGCACCTGCTGGCGCTGATTACGAGGAGGAAGCATGTGCGGCCGTTTCGGATCCAGAATCTGTAAGGTTTTCTTGCTGGAGGGACGCGTGCTGTGGAATTGATAACTAATAATGGAATAAAATACAGATTAAATTTATCGCGGCAGACGGGGAATGACCCAACGCTGGTCGGCTTGCTGCGCGTGTATAAAGACTACTATCCGGAAATCATTGTCGGCGAGGCCGTCCGCGGACGGGCCTCTGCGTTCAAGGTATGATGTGCCTGTGCTGGATGCGTGGAATGATAGTTGAGCTGACTGATGAGCAGCATCCCGATCCGTCCTGGCGGGAGAGGCTGGATGCGCTGCAGGAAGCGCATCTACAACAGACGCAGGAGCGCATGTCGCGGCCGCGGGATGCCTTTCGCGTGCACAGGACTGTCGGGCGCGGCGGCCACAGGAACAAGGCGGTGCCATCTGTGCATACAACACACGCGACCGAGGCATGTTCACCACCCGATTGCGAACCCAGGCAAAAGCTAACATGGAATCTGGCAGGACTCGGTCACGCTGGAAGAAGTCGAAAACGTGCAGAGCTTCGTGGACAAGATGGACAGGCTGGAACTGCCCAACCAGCTGGTTGCGGTGCTGGCCGACCCCCTCCTCCAGAAGCTGCTGCTGCTGCGGCCCAGCGCCGAGTCGTTCTTGCGCGTCGCCCACTGGCTGAATGCGGCGCTGCAGGATGTCATTGCCGGCGACGCGGACGAGGCGACGCTATGGGAGATGATGGAGGTTGTGCGCGACTTTGTGGTGCAGACCAAGGTGAGCGAGCGGAAGCTCTTTTGCTCTCGCCGTCCTTTTTGGTCTCTTGACTAACAATGACTAGAACTTGCCGTCTACGGTGGTCAATTTCTTTGCGCGCTTCTTCCAGCTCTGGAGCGGTTCGGGAAACAAGACTTGCATCTTTCAGATCCTGGCGTATACGCCCCTTTACGACTTCCAAGGCAAGTTATCGTCCCCCGTGTCCGCTGCCGCGACAAACCACTAACGAGGCGAATATTCAGAGCTATACCAACAGGTCTTTCAGCCGCTGGAAGCGGCCGTCGCCGACAACCAGCCGGCCACGCAGCTCGGGCTGCTCACCATGTACACCAACCTGGTGCACCACTGGGCCGCGGTCCTGCGGTCCAACAGCAAGAACATACCCGCCCACGCCAGCCGCACCATCACCAGCGCCGTGCGGCACGCCGGCACGCTCGCGCTGACGCTGCTGCAGACGGACCCGACGCTGTCGAGCGAGTCGGCCATTCTCGCCTTTTACGAGCAGAACCTGGCGCTGCTCACGGACGGCACGCTGCAGCACTACGTGGCCATTGAGCTGCCGCCGTCGGCGCTCATCTACCTGCTCGTCTTTAGCCAGTCGCTCGCGACCGTGGCCCGGCTGTGCCACATCATGGCCAGCTACAAGCGCGGCTTCGAGACGGCCATGAAGATTCGCGGCAGCGCCGACACGCCCACCATTGACGCGTCATCGTACACCAACGACGACGTGAACCGGTACAACGGCAACCTGCTCGACATTGTCAACCTGCACTGGCGCATGCGCGCGTTTGACGTCGAAAAGGCCGTCGAGCAGGGCTGCATGCTGCCGCGGGCGGCGCAGGCGCGCCTCGCGCGGTACGTGGCGGCCGTGGACCGCGGCGGCGTCGCGCTCGCGGCCATGCTCTCGCTGTCGTACTCGCCGCTGTTTTGCCTGCAGAGCATCGAGACGCTGCGCGTGCTCGAGGACCGCCAGATTGCCGTCGACGACGCCATCGAGACGCGCCACGCCGGGCCCGTCTCGCAGGACAGCCTGCGCCGGCTGGGAACCTCGGGCGGCCTCCGCATCGGCTTCAACGGGTACCGGGCTAGCGTCCTCGAGACCCTGCGCGCCAAGGGCATGCCCGGCGTCGAGGAGCTGCTCAAGGTCAGCATGCCCTCGGTGGCCAAGGCGATTGAGAGCTGGGCCGGCAAGGACTCGTGAGGAGAGGTGGTACTAATGAGCCGTTAAATAATGACACACACGATGAATGATGAAGATGTTGGCAATGCTGGTATAATTTGTGGCTATGTAGAGATGTTGGAAGCGGAACTCGAGGTTCCGCTGCCATGTCCAGTTGAAGTGGACGAGATGTATATCCATAATGTGTTTCATGTTCCATGCCCGTCTTGTTGAAGTACAGGGTATCATTTGAAAATAAGAGAGAAATGCAAGCCGAATCGCTCCTAACCCACGCATCATGCTAAATGTTGAAAAGATGTACTCCAAAAACTAAAATCTTTGAGCGCGTAGGAGTCTGCAGTGTTGAGGTCTGCGCTCGGCTACTCAAGATGTCAAAACGCCCCTCTAGAAAGCACCCGTCCGTTGAATGATGTGTGCCATGTTCTCTATACCCTTCCCATGTTCCGAAGCCTCGTGTTAAAAAATAGGCTGTTGATTCCCAGAGATGCCCAATGCCATAGGTGTGCGTCAGTGTTTCTAATGTTGATGTTTAGAAACGTCGTAGTCATGATGCGTTGCGAAAGATGTTGTTGAATAAAACAAGAAGTGAAGAAGAGGAATTCAAAAAGGAAAAAGTTAATGCGTCTTGGGCTTGGACTCGTCTCCGTAGCCGCCGACGCTCATGCCGCCAAAGCCGTACGTCTTGCCCTCGGGGCCGCGGTTGGTGGCGCCGCGGGGCCCGCGGGCCTTGAGGTCGTCGCGGAGCCAGGTCATGACGAGCTCGCCGAGGCGCGAGTTGCCGGTGGCGGCGACGGTGCCGTCAATGGTGGCGAGCATGGCGTCGGCCGTGTCCCACTCCTTGACGGTGCCCATGTGCATGTGGACGAGGTGGGTGGGCCAGCCGGCGAGGTTGTCGAGGATGTGGGTGGCGTAGAGGATGGTGCACTCGCGCGTCTCCGTCTCGTTCTTGAGCCAGGCGAGGAACTCGGCGCGGCTGAGGACGTCGAGGTCGACGGTGATTTCGTCGAGGAAGAGCACGGTCCAGGGCCGCAGCAGGCCCATGGCGAGCTGCACGCGGCGGCGCTCGCCGTCGGACACGGCGTGCATGCGCCACGCCGTGTCAATGTCGAGCATGGCGACGAGCTCGTCGCGGCGCGCCGGGTACGCGTCGCCGCCGACGCTGCGGAGGAGCTCCGTCACGCCCATGTCGGTGCGCACAATCGGGTTCAGCACCCACTCGAGGCCCAGGTACGTGACGCCCTCGAGGCCCTCGTGGAAGGGGTCGACGCCGCCGATGGAGATGGTGCCGTGCGGGCACAGCCGCTTGCCGGCGAGGAGGCGCAGCAGCGTCGTCTTGCCGGCGCCGTTGGCGCCGATGAGGAGCGTGCGCGAGCGCGGCGGAAGGTCCAGCGAGATGTTGTACACGCCCGTCGAGTAGTCGGGGAAGGTGTAGGTGAGGTCGGTGACGCCAATGGACGGCGGGTTCTGCTTGGAGGGCATGGCGGCGGTGGTGGTAGGCGACAGATGGGGAATGAGGGAGGGGCGGATGGGAGAGAGAGGCTGAAGCGGGATGGTGACAAGGAGAAAAAGGTTCAGGTTTTGTAGTCGATGTTGGAGAAAATTTGTCAGTCAGGCCATCGTCGGCGGTCAATTGGTGGGGTAGCAAACGCGGGGCAGTGACGGCAGCACTAAGTCAGGCTTGAAAGGTGGAGGTCGCCGCTACAGAAGACAGGTACATAATGATGCTAGTAATTGGCCGTATAATATTTGGGTAATATATGCCTTGGAAAATTCGACGGATGTCAAATTCGGTAGAAGTTGTCTGACGCATGCAGATCAGGGTCCAAACAGCGAGGCGTGTGAGCCAAGCCCGGGGTTCGCCGAAGCCACGCCACAAGTGGTATGAACCTGAGCCTGAAAATAAAGTCTAATAAATCAGAGTTGGCTGTTTCTTGAAGGAGGAGAGAATAGCATTCAAGGCTGCGTATAACGACAATGAGCTGATTTTCAGTGAGAGGGACTTGAGCATTGACGTATCTTTACGCAGCATTTAGTTTGAAATTTAACCCAATGTACCATGGACAATTTAATTGAAATCATCTTTCAAAGCCGAGAGCAAAAGTAGAATTTACCCAGTCAATTGCGGAATCGAGCCGTCTTCAGCCTTTGCCTGCACTCCAACCCTGCGCCAGCCAGCCTCCCCCACAGCGCCACTTAACGCGCCAACCAGGCGTCGCGTAAAACGCGGGTACCTTGAACTTGTTCTTTATACCACCCAGCTTCCGACTACAGCTTGCAGACAACGGCAATTCTCAAGCTTCGATTTCCGCGGTCATCACCTCGCATCCCTTCGCCAGTCCTCCAGCTTCTCCACTTGCACCGCATACGCAACTCTCCCACCATGGTGACCCTCGAGGAGGTGTCTGGGAGCTTGCTCCAAAAGCCATCGTGAGGCTTACTCCCATGCCCATGCGCCCGGCACTTGCACGGCGCACATTCTCACAATGACTCTATTCTAACAATTCTATTACTTTCCAGAGACACGCCCCTCTCGGTCCCGCCCCGAGACGACTCCTCCTACAAGCCCCTCGCGACCTTTACCCTCAACCAGCAGCGCTCCTACAAGCAGCAGTACGGCGACATGTACTTTTTGCGCCTCGCCAAGATCAAGCCCGCCGTCGAGCAGGTCGCGGCGGCCGCCTGGGACGGCACCACGATTGGCGGCGAGACGGCCACCAAGGTCGACCGCGTGCTCGACGTGCGCCAGGGCGAGCTGTGCTGGGTCGCCGGCACCGTCTACATGGACATGGCGCTGAAGCCCAATATCCTGGAAGACGTGTCCAAGGATGTAAGCTGCTGATGGTGGCGGAATTACGTTACAATTCTGCGAAATTTCTTTTTTGGCTAACGTTGACAGCGCTGGCTATCCGCGCCCATCTCGACGCAAAAATACTACTCGGACGACGGCAGCGACCAGGTCACGCTCGAAGACGACTCGGGCCGCGTCCGGCTCGTCGGCGACGTGCTCAAGACGGTGCCGCTCGTGACGGGCTGCATCATTGCCGTCATGGGCACGGAAAACACGAGCGGCGAGTTTGAGGTGCTGGACCTCAAGTTTCCCGACCTGCCGCCGCAGCCCGAGCGCTGGGCGCTCTCGGGCGCGCCCAACGGCAAGCGCAAGGACCAAGACACCGACATGACGGACGACGGCGCATCGCCAAGCAACACGCACAAGCAAATAGCCATCGTGTCGGGCCTGTCCTTTTCCGGCGTCGACGCCTCGGCCGCCGTCGAGGTCAACCTGCTGCTCGAGTACCTCCTGGGCGAGAGCCTCAGCGGCCGCGCGCAGTCGCAGGCGTCGCGCATCAGCCGTCTCGTGATTGCCGGCGACTCCATCAGCAGCGCACCGGCGGCGGCGGGAGGCGAGGACGAGAAGAAGCCGGCGTCGGCGACGGCGTCGGCGTCGGCGGCGAACAAAAAGTACGGCTACGACGCGAGCGCGTACAATGCGCTGCCGTCGCAGCTCTTTGACGAGTTTGTCAGCGAGCTGCTGCCGTCGATGCCCGTGACGCTGCTCCCCGGCGCGCAGGACCCGGCCAACGCCAGCTACCCGCAGCAGCCGCTGCACACGGCGCTGTTCCCGTCGGCGCGGGCGTTTGGCGCGGACCCGGCGGGCGGCGCGGCAGGGCCGCCACCGCCGCCGGGGTGGTTCGACAGCGTGACGAACCCGTGGGAGGCCGAGGTCGAGGGCTGGCGCGTGCTCGGCACGGGCGGGCAAAACGTCGACGACGTGTTCAAGTACGTCGATAGCGACGACCGGCTGGGCATGATGGAGGCCATGTGCCGGTGGCGGTGCTGCGCGCCCACGGCGCCCGACACGTTGTGTAAGTGAACCGACCTTTCTTCTTCTTCTCCCCATGTGGGCGATTTTGCTAATCTGTGTGTGGGTTATTCGAACAGGGAGCTACCCCTTTCAGGACGACGACCCGTTTGTGCTCAAGGCCTGCCCGCACCTGTACTTTGTCGGCAACCAGCCCGCGTTTGGCACGCGCCTGATCCACGGCCCCGAGGGGCAGAGCGCGCGGCTCGTCGCGGTGCCGGCGTTTGCGACGTCCAAGGAGATTGTGCTGGTGGACATGGAGACGCTCGAGGTGACCAAGGTCAAGATTGAGACGTCGTAGGCGCGGGGGAGGTGGGCGATGTTGAGGAAGAGAGCTAAAAAAAAAAAAAAAAAAAAAAAGGAAAGGAAAGGAAGCTCGACATGTGGTTCATGACTAGTTATGATGTTTTCAAAAGTTGCAAACAAAAACAGAAGAAAAATGGTTTATTCAATTTTGGTATCTGTTGCCCTGAATAACGGATACAACTAGAATGTCGTGAATGCGTCCAGACTATCCAATGCCCCTCCCTCCAATGTCCTGGGAAGCTCCGGGTTCATCATGTAGTAGTGGTATAGTAGGCATGGGCATCTGGATTAAGACCAAGCCAAGATGAAAGAAAAGACAATAGCAAACCAAGATGTATAACCCAGATTGTATCAGATGCAGGACATTCAACGCCATCTCTCTTACCATATCTTTACCATTAATCCTGGTAATCCTCATCGTCGTCATCATCCATCTCAACCAGCACCTCCTCTTCCTCCTCCTCGTCCTCCTCTTCTCCTTCCTCATCCCCACCCCCATCACCCTCCCCCGCCACATCCTGTCCCGCCCCGTCCTCCCCCTCCATCCCGTCCTCAAGCTTGGGGCACCCACGCTCGCCATACGTGACATCCCGACAGACGCCCTCCAGCACGCGCTGCAGCATGCGAAACCTGTCCTCCATGAGGGCGATGCGCGCCGCGCGCCCGCGCTGCTGGGCCTCGTCGCGCGCCCACGGATCGGCCACGCGAAACGCGCGCACCATCTTGACGGCCTGCTCGTCGTACATGCTCACGTCGTGCGTGAACGTGGGCGGGCCATCATCGGCGGCCGCGCCGCGCAGACGACGGCGCGTGCTGCTGCCACCGCCGCCCATGCTGGCCTGGGGCGGCGGCAGCAGACGCACCGTGAGCTTGTCACAGTACAGGTTGCGGACGCTCCGCATCAGCCCCGTGTCGGCGCCGAACCAGTCGAGAAACGTGAAGCCGCCGCGGCGGGGGGCCTCGCCGAGGCCGGCCTCCCACATGGGCACGACACGCAGCTCCAAGGTGGCGAGGCGCGTGCGCAGCTCGCGCCGCGAGTCGGGGAACCACTGGTAACGGTCCGTAAAGACCTTGAGGGCGTTGGTCGCACGCGTCTGCGCCTCGTCGTCGAAGCGGTTGTGCTCCGCCTCGATGGCAATGTGCCGGATGTACGCGATATACCGGTCCAGGTTAATATCGCATCTTTCCAGCGGCCGCACACCTCCACCGCCGCGTCTGCCGCCGCCACGTCGGGACGGCCGCCGGGCCGGGCCCCATTCGGGCTGCTCCTCGGCGTCGCTGGCCGGGTTGTGGCTGTCATCGTGGGCGACGGCGGCGACGTCGGCGACGTGGTTGACGCCGTCGCGGAGCAGGTACAGAAACTCATTCTCGCCGTAGAGCACGGCCGCGGCCTCGCGGAAGACGCCGCGGCAGGTGGCGAGGAGCGCCGTCTGCAGGCCCAGGTTCTGGTTGCGGTACACCAGCTCCTAGCTGGCGTGCACGCGGACGGGCTCGGCCCGGACGAGCAGGTGGCGGTAGACCTGGCGGCGCACGGGCGGCGGCAGCGCGAGGAAGCCGTGCTCGGCAAACTCGGGACGGCCGGGGAGAGGCGGTGGTGGTGCCGGGCGGCTGGACGGCGCAGCAGATCTTGTCGAAGTAGACGGTGGTGGCCGCGCGTTGTTGTACGCGGCAAGGAGGGCGAGATTGGCCGCGACTTCGTCGTCGGTGTGCTCGGTTGTCGGGATAGGAATGTCGCGAGATGATGCGAAATTGGGCGTCGCAGCAGGCGTAGGCAGGAAGTGGGACGAGTTGGAAGCCTGGCCCTGGTTTCCCGTCGCGGTTTGCACTTCTACACGCCGGGGTCGCTTCTGACCACGCGCACTGTCAGAGTCAGAGTCAGAGTCTTCCGACTCTTCCGACTCTTCCGACTCGTTTCGACTGGGCGGCGCCTTGCGCTTCTTGGCCCTCTTTGGCTCTTCTTCCCCGTCGGGTGCCGCCTTGGGCCGGTACATGTACGTGTCGCGGAATCCCCATTCCGGCTTATCGTCAGACGGATCCGGGATCCTGGGGCTGGGCGCGACCGCCGGGCCGCTGTAGTAGAGCTTCTTGTACGGGGTCTGCGGAGAGGGGCGAATGGTGCGTCGCACTTGCGGCGGCATGCGTCTGAGCTGCGAGGCCGTGGGCATCTCAATGTCGTGGTCCGGATAGATGAAGGTGAGGTCGATCTTTTCCTGCCGGACGCGGAACTCGACATTGTCGAAATCAGAGATGTTGGAGCCCGCGCGCCGCTCCCGAAGCTCATGGTCTATGTCGGGGTTGTAGGGCCTGGTCAGGGTGCCGGAGAGCCTGTGCTCTTGGAATTCTTCATCGAGCGCGGCCGTGTAGGGCGTGATCTTGCTGGATGTGAATAGAGGCTTGAAGCGCCGAGGCGGGGCGCGCGTCGATGCCATGGTGCAAGATGGAGCAAGAGACATGAGCAAAGGAGTATGTTGATTGTCTCGAGTAAAGGGAGAGCGAAAAGATGTGCCAAGAAAAAAAAAGTTGGAAAGTCGCAAAGGCAGGCGGGATGCCAGGGCAATGTAAGTCGACTTGGGACGATGGACTGGGTGTAGAATGGTTGTTCACCGCTTCAATGGAAATGACGGGCAAAGAAGACAGTGAAGGAGTGAAAAGGGTTGCTTGATACGTAGATAATTTGTTAGAAGGGCACGATAGGTGAGGTTGTGAAGAAGAAAGGACCAAGTGACATGTTCATGAGTGTGTGTTTGGAGATGGAGGTGGGAGGTTGCAAGCTGAGCGTTAATGTGCCGTTCTATGGGCAGCACCACAGCCATTTTCTCTCTCTCTTTTGACTAGATTTAAAAAAATCTACTTAATATTGTAATCCATTACTGTAAATAATATATTATTTCCAGCAATCAATTTGAGCAAAAGGTCGACCTTTGGCGACGGTTTTCACGCACCACCTGCTAGCCGCAGCGGACTCAGCAGGGCCCGGCGGCAGCACCCCGGAGCCGCGACAGCAGCTGCACATGATTCGCCAGCGCCCGTTTCTGCGGCCATCTTGGGCCTCTGTGGGTTGCCTTGCGATCGGCAGAGGAAAACCCTGATGGCAAAAAGAAAGTTATAATGGCACACGGAGTATTACTTCAACTGCCGAAGGCGAAGGAGGCCCAGATCGGTGCCAGGACAAGACAAGACAAGCCGCTCTGACGGAAGACGTGCAGGACGACAGATCTATTAGCTGGGTACTTGTCATTAAATGCCTCGATTGCGTTTGTTTGTTTATTTATGTTGCTCCCCCGTTTTCCTTATTTTCTCATATTAATATGAGAAAATGGTTACCAGCGTTCCTTCTTTTGCCCTGGGAGTTGTGCCATGTGCAAGACCGGCGGGCGTCATACAGTACCCGTGCTACAGTGTCGACACGGCTCGGCCGGACATGGACCACAGCGGTGCCAGTACTCGGACAAAAGTCGGCATCTTTTGGTGTCCTCCAATCTCTATCCGCAGGCTTTTACACATTCCTCTTAGCACACACTTTTTGGTCAGGCTTTCCACACACCAACCGGCGCCCCGCTGCCGTGCTCCAACCCCCGGATGGGGCCGGGTGTGTGTGTCTTGCGTGGTTGCAGGCTCCGCCGACGCCCGCCTGCGGATTTCCCAGCTGGTGTTTTCTTGACATGACTTTTCTTGCGATTTGCAGATGTGCAGCGGGGTTCGAATAAAACGCACAGTCATGAAATTGCGAAATTGAGGGGGTTGTTTAGGTCTGTGAGCAAGTAAAGATGAGCAGCTTTTGCTAGCGAATGGACTCTCCACGCAAAAGGCCAGTTTTTGAATCAGAGACTGTTGAGAGACATGGACTTCCGATAGCCTGGACCCCGAGTGCCGCTTGGCAACAAAGACATGGCGAGGGACAAGCGTTCAGAAACAAGCATGGGCGGTCGAGGCCGCTCACAAAGACAGGGCAGAGCAAGGAAACAAGGGTGTGGCTTTACAGAGATTACCGACTACTCTAAATGCCATGACAGAAGCATGACTGGCTGTATTATCCAGGCAGAAGCACCAAGCAGCCGTCCATTTACCCCAGCCCTGTGCCATATGAGACTAAGCGTGCGCCGGGACCAAGACGACAGGTGAGAATAACATCAGGTGCAACCACGACATGTGTTGTTAAATACCGGAGTAAAGAGAGGACGGACAGAGCCCCCGATGGCGTCGCAGCTGGCCGATGAGGCGCAATGGCTCGGCGGTGCCATGATGCAAGCTGGATTCGCCATGTCGACACTAGAAGCAACTTATTCTTCTTGCCCGCCAGCCAACCAAAAGCCGTCGCGCGGTGACATGCCCCCAGCCACTGGTCCAGCGCACGGCGTTGCAGCCATGCAATCCCAGTACCCTACTGGACAAAAAAAAAAAAAAATTCTTATTACCAGTCGGAAACTAATACTGGCGTCGCGTCGGTGGCCATGTAAAACAAGAGTCTTTGTGGTGGATCACGCTTGTCAATGCTGTTACCCTATAACAACGTAATACGTAACCAGAATTCGACGGGGCCAACGGGTGTGTACTCCACCGCCATGCGGAACCAAAATAAAATAATCTTTTTTTGAGACGTCGGTATTATTACTTTAGATCTGCTGCTTTGCTGGATTGGGACTAAATCCGCTTTGCCCAGGGCGTCTGGGGCAGGTGGGGGGAGAGCGCGGAGTAGACGGACAAACGGGCGCTGTGTATACATCATCATCACAGGTTCATCTGACGGCTTGCCCATTGGTATGAGAGGCGGACACCATCTGATGAGCCGTCATTTGAAGAGGTTGCAGTAATACATGGCGAGCTATAATTCGGGTTGATAAAAGACAAAAAAGCTCGTGAGACGGGCGGGATCGGTGGTTGTTGTTCCTAGACTCTCCATTTCCCGGCATCACAAGATCACACACATGCCTACCCAGTTCCGTTTGTCGGCGCTGGCATGGGCTTACCGCTCCCTTTGCGTACGCGAGGGAGCATAGTCATCTGTAGGAGCAGCTGTCAGGAATTTTAGCTTGTTGTTTGGGGTGGGAGCGACGAAAAAAGCATCGTCGGCCCGGTCAGCTGATCGGTGCAAAGGTCGACAGAAACGAGGCTTGTCTCAGCCCGTAGCTTTTTCGTGCGCTATCCGGCGCGCCGTTGTCTTGTTGATAGATGGCGTCGGAGAGGAGCAGACACGGGCGCCGTGCTCCGATACGGCGGGCGGGCGATGATGGCTTGGTCTTCTGCCTGCTGCGTGAATGTGCAACACTTTTTGTCAAAAGCATCACCGATGATTCTTCTGTTTGCGCGCGCGCGCTGACATGTACTGCCCAATCGGGCCTAGCTTCGGTCCGCGCTCTCTCTTTACAAAAACCTTGGACCGCCAGTGCCAGGTAGACGAGGCCAGGGAATCACGCGGGAGGTGTGTGCACGTTTTGCTCACTAGCGGCAGAAAAAGAGCCAAATATATATATATAGACATTGCTTCTGGATTGCTACGGGAGGCGAGGAAAAGAAGAAAAATTTCTGACCAGGCTGGGAAGACTAGTCCAGGTGCTAGGTCTACGCCGCTGGCTTAAACCGAGCACAGCAGTGTTTTTGCGCGGCTCTGAGAAATGGGCGGCATTTGCAGGGCACCTGTATAGATAATGCACCAGCAGACCTGCTTAATCTCGCTGCTCGACCCCCCCCTGCGAAACGGCAAAACACTGATATCGGCTGCGCGAGATGTGCCTGAGATGGAACATAGATAAACATGCACGGTGACACCCACCACCACGACGTCCAACCAACCAGCCCGCCAGCCATGCCCAACCAGCGACCGCGATCCGGCCAAGAAATTCTCAATGGTCATGACAGTAATAGTAAACCAACTTTATTTTCTCTTCTTCTTTATTTTTTCCTGTTTCATTCTCCACCGTATAGCCACTTTAATGGCCACACCTGGCACACGCACCATGACTGTTCCCTTCGCAAGCCGTTAGCCACACGCCCCCCCCCCCCCCCCCGGGTCGGCTTCCCACGGATCTCTTCGCCGTATGCCGCCAAGTACCTTTTATGTGGAAGTAGCATACAAAGTCTACCTCTATTTTTGCGCGCCGCGTAACCGCACACCTCCGTCCTCGCACCGGCCGCCCGCTTGCATTTTTTCTTTCCTTCCCTCCCGCCACAGTCCACAGTCCACAGTCCACTGTCCACTGTCCACAGTCACCACAACTTGGTGCACACGCCCACGACTCTCTGACCACCAGCAAACGGACGGCCACCTCCCCAACATTCTAGACCTACTTATTCTCGATTTCCCCGGTTTCTCTCTCTCCTTCTCCCTCTCCTTCTCCTCCTCCTACAATCTCCCTTTTTTTCCGTCATCCAATTTCAACCCCCTTGGAATAGACTATTCTGGTCCTCTAGTCTCTCTCCTCTCACTCGTCAACCGAGTTTCAACACTAATACGTGCCCTCAACGCCCGTATACATCCCCCCCTTCACATTTCTCTACACACACACATCTCTGCACATCATGGGATCCCTCGGTAGTGAGAGCACCCTTCCTTGGGTCAAGACGCCCTGCGTCTACAACACGGCCGTTTCTCGTGCCGTTGGCTGGTGAGCTTCTCTCTTAGCACGTCCGCCCACAACAGCCACTAACACCCAGCCAGCAACATCTATCTCAAGCTCGACAACCTCCAACCCTCGGGCTCCTTCAAGTCCCGCGGCATCGGCAACCTCATGACCCGCGCCGTCGCCCACCACCCCGGCGACGTGCACTTTTACTGCGCCTCTGGCGGCAACGCCGGCCTCGCCTGCGCCACCTCGGCCCTCGCCCTGGACCGCCCCTGCACCGTCGTCGTGCCGCTCACCACGTCCGACTTTATGAAGAACAAGCTCATCGCCCTCGGCGCACACGTCCAGCAGGTCGGCAAGAACCTCTTCGCCGCCGAGCAGTACGTCAAGCAGGAGCTCGTCGCCAACGACCCCGACGGCGTCTTTGTCCCGCCCTTTGACCACCCGGACATTTGGGACGGCGCCGCCAGCCTCATCCCCGAGCTGCGCGACCAGATGGACGTCCCCATGGATGCCATTGTCTGCTCCGTCGGCGGCGGCGGCCTCTTCAACGGCCTCATGCAGGGCATCGAGACCTTTCCCTGGTCCGGCAACAAGCCCCACGTCGTCGGTGTCGAGACGGCCGGTGCCGATTCGCTCAACGCCTCCCTCACCGCCGGTGAGCACCTCACCCTCGCCGAAATCACCTCCATCGCCGTTTCCCTCGGCTGCTCCCGCGTCTCCGCCCAGACCTGGAAGTGGGCGCACTACCCCAACACCCACAGCATGGTCGTCTCCGACGCCGACGCCGCCATGGCCTGCGTGCGCTTCGCCGACGACGCCCGTCTCCTCGTCGAGGTTTCATGCGGTGCCGCCCTGGCTGCCGCCTACCGCGGCGACCTCCGCAACTCCATCGGCAAGGGCCTCTCCGATGCCGAGTGGGCGCAGAAGAATGTCGTCCTCATCGTCTGCGGTGGCTCCGGTGTCTCCCTGCAGCTCCTCGACCGCTACGTCCAGGAGTACGGCCCTCACTCGGTCATCAAGGCCTAAGGAACCATGCCCACCGCCAATCTATACCCATGTGTAAGGGGCCGGACTACCCTTTTATTTTTTACGACATTTTCGACGACACATCTCTCAAGAAATTCGACTTTTTCTTCTTCAACTAATGACGAGAGATCATATACGATGACGATGATTCGGAGCCGCGAGGCATCACCACCCGACGACAACCGTCCACTTTGTGCTCGCCAACAGTACATCCCCCTTCCGGAATGCAAAGACCTTTTAGAGAAAGATTTGTTGGTTTGCTTTTGTTTCTTTCGCATCTTTTGTGTGTCTGCGAGACACAAAAAATCACTGGCAGGCGTTTTTTTCTTGCTTCGTTTTCCCTCTTTTCATCTTAGGTATTAATGCGGACAAAGACCGTTCAGAGTCTTGGATTTAAATGTCGCGGTTTAACTACTACGAGCATTTTCTGGGACCAATGTTTCATACTCACTCAGCATTTTCTTTTATACATCTGCAGGGCTGGATCCCGCAGAAAGCATTTCACGGCAAGGACTGGAAGGAAAAGATACCCATTTGTTTTACGATTTACGATATAGAGATACCCCAACCATAGAGAGGACATGGTCTGATGGAGGATTAGACCGCAACGAGAGACTTTCGCGAGCCTGAAACATGGCTTGCACGACTTTTTTTTCCTTTGGAATTTCTTCTTCTTCTATTTAGTTAATAAAAGTGACGCCCGTAGTAATATGTCGTAAAGGAAACAGCCGATTTAAATATTCTCTCTTGGTAAAGGAAGGGAGAATCTAGGATGGGTGGTTTTGCGTCTGTTCATATGACAGGCGTAAGCCATCCTAAAATATCGGTAGACCACGTAAGACGAACCTTGCCGTGTTGTTGTTGTTTGCAATCCCATGTTATCGAGATAAGGAAACGCCAATGGGGAAAAGGCAAAAAGGTTAGATAGCGGGATGCTTGTTGGAAGGGGGGGAGTGTTATCGGTCGTCAGGGCGGTGATGTGGGTGGAGATGGCTCGTGTTTGACAAGGCTATATCGGGCGCCATCTCTTGGGACGTTGGGGCGTTTGTTTTCTTGTTTCTAATTCAAGAGATAACATTGGACTGTTTTGAGGTGTGAAGTAGGCTGTGTATGTGTATGTGTGTGACGTAGATAGGAAGCATGTTTCGTTTGCATCCGTGCCGTCTTGATACCAAGTGACTCAGGACCATTCCGTTGACCGCGATTTTGCAAGGCCCAAACTCGTAATCCCAAGACGGCAGCAAGAAAAAAGGGGGAGCATGTCCTATTGGTCGGCAGATGGATGAGTGTAGAACATGAGATAACGTGTTGCCCGGCACCTCGTCTCGATGCCTGCTGCACCGCCGTTTTCAGGACTCCTTTCTGACTCAGATGGCTTATCGCCGCCCGGTTGCGATAGCCAGCCGCGTGTGTGCAGCAGCAATGCTTCCGAGACACGGGAGGGCTTGTTCATTTTCACTTTTTTATCTGCTGTAGTTGGGAAAAGAAAAGAGAAATCATCGTATTCATTATCATAGTCAAAGACACCGCTTTCGCTTTCACCGCCCTGATAGCCTCGTCGCACCACCACCCCTCGAACCGCCACGCCCTCCTCCTCCTCTGCCGGACGGCTTGCGCACCACGCCGCGCGCCGCCTTGCGCTCGTCAATGTAGTCGCGCATGAGCTGCTGCAGGTCCGGATTCTTGCGCGCCAGGAGCAGCACGTCGTCGGTGGTGACGACGCTGCGGGCGGCGTGGTTGGCAAACGACTCGAGGTCGACGGCGACGTTTTCTGTGTTGACACCCCGAACAATTAGCATACACATTCCCTAGATCTTGTGAATTTTTTTTATTGAAAAACAAAAGAGGAAGCTTGTTTAAAAAAAAAAAAAGATTGAGGGGTTTCTGTTTTGTTTGCTGCAAAAGTTCTGTATATAGCCAAACCGGATTTTGTGAATAGAAGGAAGCTAAGCAGCTCCAGAAAAGCGAGCGAAGCGAGGACAAAAAATTACCGATTTGGGTCCAGACGAGCTCGGTCAAGGCGCCGATAAACTGCGGCGTCGCGTTGCGGTTGCGCCGCAGACACTCCTCGTCGACGATTTGCCCGACGGCGTACCAGAGCGCCGACTTGAGGCGCTGATGGCCACCACGCGGTTAGCCGGGCGGGCCTACTCTCGAGGGGTTCTGTAGGGGTATTTTCTTACGTCTCGGTCGCCTTCCATCGTGTCAGCCATAATGACCAGCTATTCTTCTGCTTTTCGTAATCGTGTTGTCGTTGGCGCTGGTTCGTGGTATGTTGAAGAAACAGTACAGGCCCGCGACGCGTCTCTTGACGTGGGGCTCACGGTGAAGTGCTGCCGCGACATGATGTTAGCCCAACTACGTTCAACGGGGGGGAAAAAGAGAGGAAAAAAAATCTCAATTCAAATCTCTTCAAATTTGATTACACTGATTGACATGTTTTATTCCATGTTGACACTACATGGTATTCAGAGACGCGGAACTGCTCTCGACTGCCCAGCCGATGCCAGTCGGTGGCGGCGTCACAGGCCGTTCGAGGTTAGCTGCTAGTTACTACGAATAGAAGCAGAACGAGAAAGTATAAGAACAAAAGATAAAAAAAACGCAGATCTATAAAGACACGCAGCTTATAATACTATAGCTAATAGTCTCTTTAATTAGAGCGGCGCCGTTTCCCATTAACCACAAATGCCTGCCGCCACACATCTAACCAAGCGACGTATTATCACGGCCTACACTCATTCGCCCGCTGGTAGAAAGTCCCAACTTATTCACTTGAAACAAAGTCTTGAAGAAATTTCATCTACATGTTATATTCCAACCTCACACTATATAGCAACTATATATACAATCACTCTCGTTCCGATCTCACACTGTATAGCAACTATATACACATACTCTCGTTCCACTGATTAGCTCCCCGGCGCAGTGTCCTTCCCTGGCGCAGGAGAAGGAGAAGGAGAAGGAGAAGGAGAAGGAGCAGGAGGAGGAGGGGGTGGTGGTGGTGGAGGCGGCGGCGGCGTCACGGGCGGCTTCTTCTTATACACGGACAACCGGTTCGAACCACCGCAGTACTGCACGTTGCTGCCTCCGCACAGCATGCCGCACTCTGCCTTGGGCGCCACCAGCGACGACGCCGCCAACGCGCTGCCGCAGTAGCACTCGCGGCCGTACTCGGTGCCAAAGTACTCGGTATCCTTGCAAAACGTCGCGCACGCCTCATTGGTCATGGTGTCCGCGGCCGTGGACGCGCCCGCCAGCGCGCGCGTGTTGTTGCCCTCGGTCTGGCACCCGACGAGCACAAAGTCGCCCACCGCGGGGGGCTGCTCGGGCGCGCCGCCGGCAATGCTGGGGTTCATGTACAGCTCGAGGCGGTTGCTCGCACCGCAGTACTCAAACTGGTCGCCGGCGCAGACCATGTTGCACTCGGTGAGCGGCGCGCCCTTGGTGTCGCTCGCGAGGTAGCTTCCGCAGTAGCACTCGCTGCCGTACTCGGTGCCAAAGTAGCGGTACGTCTTGCAGTAGTCGGCGCACTTTTCGTTGGTCATTTGCGGCGACGAGGTGCCGCCGTTGTTGAGGGCGCGGTTGGCGGCGCTTTCGGCCCAGCATCCAACCATGGTGTAGGGCGCAATGGTGGGTTTGTGCGAGAGCGTACCGGTCGGTGTCGTGATGCTGACCGTGGTCGAGAACAACTCGAGGCGGTTGCCGGCGCCGCAGTACTCTGTAGGATCGCCGCCACATGGCATGTTACACTGATCGAGCGGTGCCGACTTGGAATCCGCGCCAAGAGAATTGCCGCAGTAGCCTATTACTTGTTAGTATTGGGAAAAATTGATTGTGTAGAAGAAGGATTTATACGAAGAGAGAAAGAAAAGCGGGAGAAAGAGAACACTTACATTCGCGGCCGTATTCGGTACCCCAGTAGTTGTAGTTCTTGCAGAATTCCAAACACTTTTCAAGTGTCATGGCGTCATCAGCAGTAAAGGCGCCGGACAACGCTCGGACGCTGCCTTCCGCCCAGCAAGACAGCATGGTGTAGCCGCCGAGCGCCGTCTTGTGGGTAGGAGTGGGAGCTGGAGCCGCCGGAGTGGAGGGCGGCGACGGCGTCGGTGTCGGTGTCGGCGTCGGCGTTGGGGTTGGAGTAGGCGTTGGGGTGGGCGTCGGGTCGACGAATGCGGAAGCTAAAGGCGTGCTTGCATCAGGCGAGGCAGCCCTGGCGTCATTGGCGAAGTTCAGGGAACGGTTGCTCTCAGTGTTGCAAGACATGGGGTTTTCGAAAGAAGAGCAAGACCCGGCAAGGTCAGTGACTCTGTTGAATGAATCAGACGCGTCACCGCTGTTCAGGTCGACATAAGACTCGTATGCCATGCCGCCTTGAATGCTGTGCTCAACTTTGAAGAACGTGTACCCGCCAACGCACTGTCCCTTGGTCATGTCAAGAGTAGTAGAGCTGATCTTGGCAACGGGACTGTCCGTTTGCGCCGTCTTGTAGTGAATAGTGGCCTTGGCACCCTTGGAGATGGCATCGTTGCGGACAGCAGCGACGAGGGTCGTGGCGCCAGTAGAGCCGATAATGCAGCTCTGAGGCTTCTGGAAGAGGATAGTGTCCTGAATGGGGTAGCCGTGGCCGTTGTTGTTGACAGTCTGCTTGCTGCCGTCGGCATGGTTGATGGCAACGGTAAAGGAAGAAATGCCAGTCTGGACGGGAATCTTGGCGTCAATGGGATAAAAGGCAAAAGTGTCGTCAAAGCCCTGGCCGAGGCCATGGATGCTGGCCTTGATGTCACAGCCGCCGTTTCCGCATTCTGACTTGCCGTTGCGGTTCTTGTACGTAATGGTAAGATCCTTAATGCTGTCCTTCGGAAGGCCGGTCGTCTTGATGCGGATATAGCCAGAAAAGTGCAAATTGTTCCCGCCGTCGGCGAGGAGGAGCTGCAAGTCGACAGGCTTGACCTTGTATGGGGTAACGGGTTGTGTCAGGTTGACACCGGCAGGGACCACCTCAATCATCTTTTGAAGTACAGTCTTGCATACTTGCTTGAACTTGGTCTTGTCGCGCATCGATTCCATGGTTTTGTTCCCATCTGAGTCGAAGACTTTAAAATCAGAATTTTTGTTAATCTTGACCGAGGGTCCGACAACGAGCGGGTTGGTGGTGGTGCCGTCCAGGTATTCGGTGACAACTTTATTGTCAAAGACCGCAACAGTGCTATCAGTACCAGCTAGTCCATTGTTGACATTGGCATCAGGGACGATTTCAGGAAATTCAGCATTGTGGACGCCACCGAGCGTGTGACCGCAAGCCGTGACCTGGATCATTTCCGCGTTGTTGAAGCCCATGCGCTCAAACTGCTGTTTAAACATGGTGACAGAGTTCTGTGGCTGCGGAACACCAGGGTTGCCAGCCTCTTGGGCATCGACTCGGCCACCACGGACGGGAATGACGGGGCCGCCGCAGGAGCGCACCGAGGCGTAGACGCCGGCAGCGATCAGGTCAGAAAGACTGGTCCGCGGAGAGACGTAACTGGACATGAATTCTAGCGTCGTCTTGTGTCCCGGGCCGGTGTTGTCGCCATTATCAAGTTCGTACTGCAGCGAGCCGTCGAGGCCACCAGTCTTGAAGTAGACATTCGCCGTCGACATGTCGTGGAAGCCGACGCGGAGCCACTCGGCCGCATTCTGGCGCCCCGGCCCGGAGGCTTCGTTGGTGCAAGGGGAGACGGTGTCGGAGAACTTTCGCGCCTTGAAGGAGCTGAGCTGGTACATGATTTCTTCGAGGTCGTCGGTAGAGGCGGGCCATGTCGGGTTGGCGGTGGCCAAGTTGGCCAGCGCCAGCAGGGCGAGAGCCACGGACCTGGTCATTTTGCAAAGACGAACAAGATGTGCAAGGGGATACTCCAGAGCGCGAATTGAGTCTCGGAAAGAATTGCGAGTGGCCTCGAGGAACAGGCGTCACAGCGGATGCGCTTGGACGGAGATGTCACAGGAACGCGTGGACAAAGCGGGACACATCAACGCTTTATGTAGAGGTCTGAGAACTGCAAGAAAAGAATAATAGATTGGATGTGGAAGGTAGCAGCTGGAGCTGCATACATTTCCATGCAGAAGAGAAATAAGAAAAGAGGCGAGCGGATGTAACCAGTCCGACTGGCGGCGACAGGAGACCTTGGTGGGACGAGCAATACGGGCGACATGCAACAATGCCGCAGAGCTAAAAAGCCTGTGCACAGCGCGCAGCATTACTGCAGGACAAGGGCATCTGCAGGTGCATCCATACGAGACAGCATGGATGCAGAGCTGTCATCTGGTCTAGCGCATCTTGGAGATGATGAGGACGAATGTGGACGCGCAGGGTCCAGCTATGCGGAGGCCGGCCGGCCAGCGACTGAAATGATCATGATCCCGAGGCCTGATCCGGAGTCTTTTGCGGGAGTGGCTTGAGCTTCGGTGCAAACCAGCTGATGGGCTAAATGAAGTGCATGAGGGCTGAAATGCAGACTGTGCCGATGGACCGTTGTTTGTCGGCGGTTTGGCCGTCTGTGGACAAGATTGAATTTTACAGGGCAGTGGCAGGGACAGCACATTTGGGTGCGGGGATCCAGATAGCGCGTGGCTTGTAGCGCTTGCACCGCCCTAACAGGCTGTCTTGGTATTGGCTGCAAGTCTCAGCTCGCTCACCTCGTCCGTTTGCCACCTTCATCGATTCAGGCATTCACGACTATTTCGCATCGCCTTTTGCTGCCAATTCATCCTGCGCCATCCTTCTCCAGCTGAAATATATTGAAGTCACCCAACCCCCCACCGGCATATTCGATCCTTGCAGCGCGGACCACGCTCCCGTCTGCATCGACAGAGACCTAGATTGCAATAGCTCAGATCCATACTTGCCACGCTGCTGCAGGCAACTTACCGACCCGATGCACTACAACGCCACAACGCTGACGTGGTGGATAACTAGAACGATGCTATTGGATCACTGGAGACATAGTTGAGTCTCGGCACTGTGAGCGAATTCTCAACCCGTATCCCCCTCACCCGAACCGCATCCCATTCACTACCAAATAGGCAGCTGCTCTATTGGATGCAACGTTTGCCATGCAGACCCCAATACTTTACCCATGGCTTACAAAAGTTCGCCCAACTCCAAGACAGTTGCGCTTGTCTAGACCACCGGCAATGAATGCCTTCTTCATCAACTTGCCCCATTGTTGCAGCATGGCGCCGTTGGCTTTACTGGTGCACAACGCTGCCCAAGACGCCGTGTGTAGCCAGCCCTGTCAGTGCAACAGTGACAGATTAATGGCTGTTCTTTCCCCCAAGAATCAGCACCCCCCTCATCAACGCCGCGTTTTACTCGACGCCACCGCTGCCTTGGTCGCGCAAGCATCGTCATCAATACTCACCTTGTACGCTTCTCGATCAACGCTGTATCCAGGCATGTCCAGGCCCTTGCGCAAATCATGACCAGATCACCGTCCCCGCCGACACCGACAGGCGACGGCCGTTCAGGGCTAGAAGCAAAACTAAAAGTTCCAGGTTGTTTTATTACGCAAGCCAGTTGGACCCGCTCCCGGGCAGTTGGGTCCCCTGAAAGCTGCTGTCGAAACTGCCAAGGCACGCTAAAACGGGCCGTAACGATCCCGAACGCGACGGCTTTATTTTACGGATACCACAATGGATATGGCCAGCCACACAAGGAATTCAATCTTCTCGTCGTCTCCTCGGTTATGGCGCTTTTCCACCGATAGCACCCTGAGCCAGGCTGCTGTAGTGTCTCTGTGGGAGCACCGCATGGCGAGCCGGCAGCGAGACGGATCGATGGGCTCCACGCCTTTTTTCTTCACTCACCGCCGTGGGTGCGTTGGATTTGGAACGAGAATCGAAAGCATCTTGCAAATGCGCCTTCTTCAAGCGACATAGGCGACATCACCGTTGAAGCTGTCAATCACGTGCTATGGCTTTTCGCAACACATCTGCAGCGTTGTGGAAATCGCTGTCGATTTAATGTAGCATCCGAGGAAGTTTGCCGACGTCTCTACTATCATCCTTCGCTTGCCATCTGTGCACCAATTTGTGCCAACTCACAGCCTTGTATAATAAGCTGCTCCACCCCCGACATAAGACGCAAACATAAATCAGACTCAATCCGCACTGTAGACCTTTTAGGCGCTGAGACCGCGTAAAGCTGAAAGCCTCCCCCATCTTGATTGGCCATGAGCATATCAGGCTCCAGCTGCACTTCAGTGCACCTACTGGCTTGACCGAAACAGAGACATGGTGCAAGGCAGACCTCCAAATCATTTTGCGCACAGTCATCCTCACCTTCGTTTGTGTTTTTCGATTCTTCTTTTCCATGCGCATCCGAAGCAAAGAGCAGCGAAGCGGTATAATTGCCGGCGGTCTGAGAGGCAGCATTATAACCCTCACAGACAACTAACGACTGTCGACTGCCGACTTTTCCACCTACACAACCTACGATAATTGACGCGCGCGGGGCCCCTCCCGATATCCCCGAGATGAAGCCACACTGGGCTGTATTGAGCACGGTGCTCGCCACAATCCAGCCGCTCGCCGCTTCTTTCGTTCCCAAAACTCAAAACAGTGTCGGGCCAACACAGACTGTCGCCGCTTCGAATCCTCTGCTAGGCACTTCCCCGAAGATTACAGACGGTCCTATCCCATACTCGCGAGGTCTGCTTGGCCGCGCCGATACCCTTGACAGAGATCCAAATACCTGTGGATTTTACCCGGATAGTGCGTTGCGCTTGACAGGAAGATCATCTCCAAGATATAGACTAACAATAGCTAGCCTATCCCTTTCGGTGCCCTCCAAATATGACGTGCGCGTACGGGTCCAAGTTTGCGGGCTGTTGCGCCAGCGGCACCGCTTGCATCTTGCCGACGGGGTGCTACTCGTTCGAGGATGTCACGAACGGAAGCTGCGCCGCAACTAAGAACTGGGGCGCAGCTTCGATGGCCTGCTGGTAAGTTTGCATGGCTAAACATCGAATGGGATCTGTCTGCCTAGATTCCACGCACGCTATTAACATATGCAATCAGTTACGATATGTCATCAAAGTTCTGCGTGCTCCATACTGTTGTCTTTGCTTCGACAACACTCGGTCTGTGGGGTTGCGCGTCGACCTCAACCGGCGTGAGTCTTTATACGACGCAACCTACTAGTAGCACACCCTCCTTTGAGGCGCCTTCCTCAACATCTACATCTCCGAGCACATCTACGACAACAACCTCGGTATCGGGAAGCAGCACGGGCAACAACACTGCAGAGAGCGAGAACAGCGAGAACAGCGAGAAGAAGAGCAATACCCGTGCCATTGTTGGCGGTGTTGTCGGCGGTGTCTGCGGCCTTGTCGTAATAGGGGCTGCCATCTTCTTCTTCATGCGCAGCCGTAAAAAGGGCTCTGCGGACAGCAGCCCTGGAACAACTGCCACTGCGCAACCCATGCTTCAGAACCAGCAGCAGAACCCCCCTCTTGGCCAGGACTCGCCCTTTGGCTACCATCCCCAGGGAGGATCCCCCGGTTACGACCCAAACGCGGGCTTCCAGCCGTACTCACCACCCTCACAAGGCCTGTACGACCCGCACCGAGTGAGCCAGATGAGCTGGGGACAGCCTTCGCCCGGACTGACAATTTCATCTGGACCTCAGGGCTCTACGCCGCCGGGCTCGACCGCGGCTGGCACGCTCGGGCATACGGCGCCAGGGCCGCACCAAGGCCAACCAGTCGAGCTTCCGGACCCAAACGTGGTCGGTACACCCCGAAACCGAGCAGAGCTGGGTTGAGCAGTTTCATGAGAGCAGAAAGCGGGGAGCATTTTTTTCTTTTTTTTTCTTTTTTGGATTTTCATTGCACATCATTGATTTGAAAGACATATGGCATATTCCCCATAGCTAATCATAGCGTTATAATATCATACGCCGGCATAATTCGTCTCGGCAAGCAAACCTCCATATCGGCTATATGCGACCTGAAACGTATTCGATCTGCCCGTCAACTTGTCAGAAACTCTTGACAAGTGCGGTCGCCTGCCACATCAACAGCAGTTGCGACGCCATGACATGTGCCAGCGGGGTCAATAATGCCACGCCGGCGCCGTCAAAGGCGGGGCTTTGTTACCCCGGAAAGCCGTTGGCGATGGTTTTTTTCGGCAATACTGGGCATAACCGAACGAATCACGCGCCGCCCGCCAACAAAGGGAATGAGAAAGTGGCATGTTTATACCCAAGTCACCTGGCTTGCCCCGGGGAAAAGAAAACTAGTTATAGGAGAGTTGGTTCCCACTTTCCCCAGGTTTTTTCTATTCTTGTCCCCCGGACGGTTTAGCTTACACTACCCACGCACTTGCATACTTTTTTGTTTTTTGTCACTGTCTTTTGTCTTGCCCACTTTGCACCATGGCCGCCGTCAACAGCGCCGTGCGCGCCCGCGCTACCGCCACCTCAACCACGGCCCCGGCGGCCGACGACACAAAATACAAGAAACCTCACATCTTCGCCACCATCGAGGAGCCGACGCTGCTGCGGGAGCTGCTCGTCGACGACATCTTTGTGCTCGGCGGGCAGTTTGCTATTCTGTGCCAGTGGGCGCACCCGGGGCTGGCGATTGGCAGCTACAAGCGGTCCAACTTTAAGACGCGCGTGGCGAACCGTCTGCAGACGACGCTGCGCTTCATCAACGCGGCCGTGTACGGCACGGAAGAAGATAAAGAGACCATCTTCTCCGTCATTCACAAGTACCACGCCCCCGTGCACGGGCCCGGGTATGACGCCAACGACCCGGAGCTGCACAAGTGGACGGCGGCGACGCTCTTTGTGTCGCTGCTCGTGGTGCACGAGCTCGTCCTCGGCAAGCTGTCGCCTGAGAAGCAGGAGGCGCTGTTCCGCCAGTCGGCCGTCTACGGCACCAGCCTGCGCATGCCGCCCGACATGTGGCCCGCGACCCTCGAGGACTTTTGGGCCTACTGGGACCACAACATTGCGACGCTGCCCATCACCGACGAGGCGCGCAGCCTCTGCCAGGACCTGCTGTACGCCGAGAACCTGCCGTTTGAGCTGGCCGCGATGCTGCCGCTCGCGCGCCTCGTCACGGCGAATGTGCTGCCGCCGCGCCTCGCGCAGGAGTACAACCTGACGCCGACGGCGGCGGGCAAGGCCCTGTTCAACACCGTCATGTACGGCATGGCGACGGTGTATCCGCGGCTGCCGCTGAGTATGCGCCAGACGCACTATCGCAAGAATATAGCGGACATGGAGCGTGCGGTCAAGAGGATCAAGGAAACGGGACATTGGGCTGGTACGCCGGCTGCGTAGTCGTAACGACGCATGATATAATGAAACAAGATGGATGCTTTTTCTTTGGGACGATTTTAAATACAAAGATTGGAAATATTTGTATTTCAATATATATTCTTTTCTTCTTTTACGTACTGGTTACCTTGCTTTTCCTTTTTGCATCCCACTCCTCAGCAACCTGTAGCGCGGCCTGGACGGCCGTGGGCCCATCCTTGTCAATCGCGGCTCGGTAGTACGACGGAGACGACGATCCGCCGCCGGGGCCGGGGCCGGAGAGCAGCAAATCGCGCGGCTTTCCGTCTTCGACGAGCCTGCCGCCGTCCATGACGAGCACGCGGTCCATCCACGCCAGGGAGCTGGCGCGATGCGCAATGGTAATGACGGTGGTCGAGGCCGGGAGGGCCTGCCATGCGCGCTGCAGGGCGTCGTCGGATGTAAAGTCGACATTTGCGGATGCTGTGAAAATATACATTAGTATGGTGAAGTTTTAAAAGAAAAAAAGGTAGAAAAGATGGGGGAGTGGTGGCGGCGGACCTTCGTCGACGAGGAGAATAGACGGCCGCTCGAGGAGCACGCGCGCGGCGCAGATGAGCTGCCGCTGACCGGCCGACAGATCAGCGCCGTCGGAGGAAAGTTCCTGGGCCAGGGCGTCGCCGCCGTGCTTGACGCGCAGCACGCTGCTCATCTGCGTGGCCTCGAGGGCCTCCCAAATCTCGCCGTCTGTGCGGCGGCTGTATGGGTCGAGGTTCTCGCGCAGCGTGCCCTGGAAGATGAGACTCTCCTGCGGGAGGGTGACGACGTGTCTGCGGAGGCGGCGCGGCGGGATCTTGGCCGTGTTGGTGGTGCCTATTGTGATGCTGCCGTTGTCGATGTCGACGAGGCGAGCAATGGCGGATAGTAGGGTGGATTTACCGGAGCCTGGGGGAAGGTCAGAAGATGTAGAAGTTGCAAATGACGGCGACACGTACCAGTTCGGCCGACAAGACCAACTTTTTGACCTTGGCTAATACTAAGGGTGACGCCGTCGAGAGCCGGCGTCTCCCGCGTCTTGTACTTGAGGTACGCTTTGTCAATGTCAATGGCGTTGTGTTCCGGCCAGCTCGCCAGCTCGCCTTCACGCTCCTCCTCGTCCGCCCAGTGGCCCATCTTGTCTTCCCGCGGGATGCCCTCGTGGTACGTCTGCAGGCGCTCCACCGAGTTGAGCTGAATCTCGAGATCCGTCGCCGCCCAGGCGAGCAGGTAGACGTTGCGCGCGAGCGTGGTGGCGGTGCCGAGCGCCAGGCTGGCGCTGACATGCGGGATGACGCCGCGCACGGTGAGCTGCGCGAGGACGAGTAGGACCGTCGCGGCGGCCATCTCGGCGCGGAACGTCACCCAGGTGTCGAGCGAGGACCGGCAGATTTTGGACGCGGCGAGGCGGTCGAGCGCGTGGCCGTGGCGGCGGACGAGGAACGGGATGGCGTCGTAGGCACGTGCGGACGAAGGCGCGCGGAGTGACTCGCTGACCAGGGAGAGAGCGGGGGATTGCAGGACGGAGTCGAGTCTTTGAACTTCTCGGGCGGTGCTGCGGAAAAGTTAGTTTTGGCTGACGTGGTGGAAGTGACGGCGACTTACACGCGAAACCGTTGAAGACACCAGCCGACCATGAGCAGGAATGGGACAACAGCACCAAAGAGATATACACCGGACGAAGCAACAATGGCGACCGAAGCCAGCATCGTGGTGCCTGCGGCCAAGAGCCCGTCAATCGCATTCATCAGTCTGCTGTCCATTGCGTCCAAGTCTCTCGACAGGCGGTTCAGCACACGCCCCGTCGGGTTCTGCTGGAAGAACCACAGCGGTGCGCCCACGATGTTGCCCAGGATGCGCTCGTGAACGCGGCGGGCGGCACGCAGGCTGCTGCCTACGAGCGTGATGCCCACCGCGGCCGTAACAACACCCTGCAGCAGCGTCAGCCCCAGGAAGAAGCCCATGTACTGGCCCTGCGCGAGGCCCAGTGAGTCCGCGATCCACCACACGAACCAGTACTGCGAGACCACCTTGGCGGCGGTCAACAGGCACGTCATGAGCGCGACGGCAATGGCGTGCGTCGCGCCGCCGGACGCGCGCATGTAGAAGCTGAGGACGGACCAGTGGACGGCGCCGCGGGCGCGCTCCTCTTCTTGCCAGAAGCTGTCGAGAGGGCTGCCGTCACTGTCGGCGGTGGATTCTTCGGTCGTGCCGAGTTGGGCGGTGCCTGGCTTCGCGGTGGAAGCACTGTTGTCGTCGGGCTGTTCTTGGTCGTTTTCGGGCCGAACGTAGTCGGAGATCCAGTCCTGCTGGAGGAACTCGGATTGAGGCCCCGACCAGCGTGTCTTGTTATTGTCGACGACGATGACATTGTCGACCTGTGAGACATAGGATATGTGAAGGGTGACTGTAATGTTGAGTTTTTAGTGAAACTGGATCTCATTCTGTAAAAGATGTGTTCTTACCCAGCAGGACGGTTTTGCCAGAGTTACGGATCGAGTCAAAGAGATCACTGCGCACATGCGCATCCAGAGCCGACAGAGGATCATCGAGGAGCAATATATCAGCGTCAGAATAGAGAGCACGTGCGACAGAGACACGAGCCCGCTGTCCGCCACTCAGATTTGTGCCCGCCTCGCCAACAGCGGCATGTTCGATACCGCCAGGCAGCTTGGCAAAGTCTTTGTCCAGCCCACAGGCTCGAACCACGTGCTGATATCGCTGGCGATCAAGTCCTCTAGCACTGTTAAAGATAATGTTGTCGCTGAGATCTCCCGAAATAATCCATGGGTCTTGCGAGCAATACGCTACAGAGCCGTTGACGACACAGGAACCCTTGCTCAAAATCATCTCCCCAAGTATAGATTGGAGCAACGACGTCTTCCCGGACCCATTGGGTCCAATAATGGCAGTCGTTTTGCCGCGGGGAATGTTGAGGCTTCCTACATCCAGCGAGTTCGGGGTGCTGTCTCCCTCGCAAGGCCATTCAAAGTTGGCCGAGTCACATGCGACGGCCGCAGATGACTCGTCGCGGGCATCACCAGTGATAATGCAAGACTCGGACGCTGTGAGCAAGTCACGCACACGACCGAGCGAGGGTTTGACAGAGAATTGACGCGATAGGGCGAGTGAAGCGAGCGTGACGGGCTGGTACAGAAGCTGAAAGTAGGCAAGACAGGGAAAGACCACGTCGGCGGTCAGCATGTTGCCGGCCATGGCATACGTCAAGAACGCGGCGCACGCTGCGAGGTACGGCGTCGTCTGGTTGATGGCGGTAAACATGGCAAACGAGGCCGTCAGGTAGTAACGCAGCACGCCGAGCTCATCATTACGCGCCGACGTGATTTTATCCTGAAATACATCTTCCATGGCGCTCGCCTTGACGCTCTTGATATTGTTGAGCATGTCGCGCAAAAAGCCAATGCGTCTGTCGTTGTGCGCAATGTACCCGCCAATCGACCGCCCGAGGCTCTTGCCCAAGCTCGTCTGTGCGACGAAAATGACCAGCACGAGCGCAAAACCGACGCCGCTGGTCCAGCCCATGACGGACACTGTCAAGACGCCGATGCCCAGAATCTGCAGCGGCGCGCTCCAGACGTCGTGGATCTTGAGGACGTAGTTGGTCAAGAAGCCGACGTCGACGGCGTTGACGTTGATAATCTTGGCAGAGGGGTGGGCAATGCGCGCGGCCGGCGAGAGCTGGAGGCTCTTGGCGAAGATGACGCTGCGCAGCATGCACTCGATCCAGGCGGCGTGCACGCGGCACACCTGGTCCTTGGCGCGGCCGCCGATGGTGGCGAGCACGGTGGCGGCGACGAGCGCCCACGCGAGGGGCACGCTGCTCGGTGTCTGGAGGAAGCTGTGCAGGATGAGCGGCGCGCCGAGCGACGCTGTGAAGCTGGCCATCTGCAGGAGCAGGGTCAGCAAAAACACGAATTCGGCAAACAGACCGCGGCGGGGGGTGAACGGACCTCGAGAAGAGCGCCGAGGAGGAGCATGCCGCCAATTTCGAATTGCATCAGAAACGGCCACACGCCGCCGCTTTGGAGCGGCTCATATAGCGCGCGCAATGTTGTGGCATTGCGCTTGAACTGTGGCAGCCAGGACGGCTCAATCTCGCCGGCCTTGTTAACGCGGGCGATGAGCGAGCCAATCCAGAGCTGCGCGGGCGACACAAAGAAGAGCGAGGGGACCTTGGTCGACTCCTTGGTGTATGTATCGGCATCTCCCTCGTCAATTGGCGCGTAGGCGGGCGCAGGTGCCGACTTGCCAAAGAGGCGACTGAGCAGAGCGACCATGGTGTTGCTGGGCGTTTGCTGCTCTTCTTGGGGAGGTTGTCTCCGGGCAGGGTCTTGCTTATCAAGTCGCGCCGTTGGCTCGGCCCTCGACCTACGTCAGGTTAGCAGCAGATGATGTTTTCTGCAGAAAAGAAAATATTTCTGTCGCGGTCTCATGGCGTCGTCGGGGACTTTTAGCGGGAGCCTGATTGTGATGCTGATGCGAGAGTGGAGAGTTGAGTCAACCCTACGATGAATCATTTCCCCTAGCACCAAATAGGAAGTCTAACACAAGTGTCATTAAAACCACGATGGATACAGAGTTGATAAAATGTTCTCCCTGCGGCCTACTGGGTAAAGAAAAACCTTCTGCACTTGGAGGAAGTCGAAATGTCGCAGAGGCTCTTGGGGTGTCGGGTTATTTAGGAAGGTCCTGACAATGCAATGAAGTGACAGTAAGGGCAATTTATTTAGCAAAGGTTTATTTAGCAAAAACATTCAGTCAAACCAAAAAAAAGCAATATCTAAGCACCCCGGGTATTGAGCTCAAGATGCAAGCTTCCACTCTGTCTTTAAGCCTCACCCTCGTCAGGTCCCACCAGATGGCCAGCCAATGTTCACCAAGGACTGCGGGCAGGGGACCAACGCTCAGAGAGTTTCCTGGCCTAGTCTTCCACATCATACGGGTCCTCGTCACCAGACACCCATACCAGGGCCTTGGACCAAATCACCGGGGGGGCTTCCTTCCCGGGTTCAGGAATAGGATACGACACGATGCAGGGTCGAATGACTACGCCAACGGGACGACCATTCAGCCGTTCTCCAAGCGCCGATGCAATGGCAGGCTCGCACTCAGCCCCGGGATGATTCATTCGAAACGGCCAGTTAGTCATATTCGCCATGCCCAAGATATCAACATGAGTGGGCGTCTGCCAGAGCTTCAATGCAATTTGAGAGAAGCGGACAAAGAGATCTGCCAAGTCCTTGTACGCTGATTCGTCCAACTTCTCATGCAAGAAACCAAAGGTGGCAATAAACTGGTGAACAAGCGCTTCGCGTCTTGCGGGGCGGAGCGGGTATGTCTTTTCCAAGTTGCGAACAGTATTCATTCTCCAATTAATAGCTGCCTCCGGGGACTCTACGGCCAATTAGCTCCGATTGGGGAACTGAGAAAAAGAGGAACAGGAGTACAAGTCTTACTTTTGCTGAGCATAGCTTCAAATCTCTTGAACATAATCCCGTCATCCAGGAGAAAATACGGACTCGTCAAGAAAGCGTCGACAAGCGACTTAGCCAAGGCTGCTTGGAGGAGTACCAAGGAGCTGCTTCCATCCGTATCGGAGTAGTCAAACAATAAGTGTCTGGGAGCCGAGCAGTAGCGAATGCTTCCGTTGACGAGGTTGTGGCGCTTCAGCGTGTTTTCGTAGCTCATGTTCCACTGAATTTCGGAGGCACACATGTCGGCACACCAGGAGAAAAAGTTGCCTTGGAAGAAGGAGCTGAGTGTGCTTCTGATGACATCGTCTGGCATATCGCGGGAGACGTCTTGCGCCCACGTAGACACGGCAGCGGAATATACCTTGCTGAGCTGCGCTTCCTTATCCTCGACTTTGCGCTCGAGGGAATCAATAGTGCTTGTCGCGGACTTGAGACTGCTCTTGTATTTGCCGAGCTGCTCTTGCAGCTCGCTCACATCTCGACCATGGCGTTCTTTTAGGCCTGTGATGTAGTAATTCGCGTCAAGCAGCCTGTTCTTGGTATGATCCAGTCTAAATTCCAACTCGTCAACCTTTTTTTTAAGCGCATCAAACTCTTCCTCTTTCTTATTGCCGATACTTTGATGAATAGAAGCTTCACACCGTTCGTTTCGATTGGGACTGGATGGTAAAGATGTCATACGTCGGAATATGGCGCTAACTTGGTAAGTCATTCTGTCCTGGGGCGGCTTTCCAATTTCTTTCATTGTCGGGTCTTGAGAATTATCTTCGGCTTGGGGGGTTGAGCTACCTGTCTCAGCATTTCCGGGTTCCGTCAGACTGGTGCAATGAGCGCTTCCACGGCACTCTAAGTCCTCAGGCATGTTGGCTTTTGGCTGGTTGTTGGCATGAATAGATAGGTAGAGTGTAGGATTCGCGTTTGAACCGGTGGGCGTGGGTATAGGCTTAGATGCAAGTGGTATGCTCTTCCTTCTTCTCACATCTCTGTCACCTCTGTGATTGGCAGGTGGTCACCCGAAACAAGCGATTCACTTCGTGCCTCGTGAAAAAATTTCCGCCTTGAAAACTGTGAGGTGCAAACAGGCACAATTCACTTGTCGGTTGGCGGTTTGACGTCTGGCGGTTTGACGTCTGGCGGCTGGCTGCTCGCCCCTGCATTTTCGCAAACACACAGGTACCTAGGCCGAGTTCTCTTTTTCACTACACCAGTCCCATTCCCCCGTTTTTCATCCTTCAGAGAGAGAAGCCCCCTCATTTGATTTAATCTTTGCAGAGAGCTTTTAAACTCGTCACAGGCTGCCATCAAAGAGCCACGATGGCTTCCACTACTTGTCGAATTAAGCTCATTGTCGGCCTTGACTACGGCACGACCTACTCTGGTAAAGAACACCTAATTTCCCCAAATCTTGCTTAGCCTTCTGATTCCGACCAGGACTCAGTTTCGCTCTTTCCAATGCGGCCGATTTCAAGGATATCATCCCTTGGACCAAATATCCAGGTGCATTTTCGCATAGCGCAGAGCACAGCGTCAAGACACCCACTCGGATTGCGTTCCCTGAAGAGAACACCGACTTGAATGCGAGTGTTTGGGGCTACCAGGTTGAGCCTGGAATGAGATCTTGTGCGCTGACCAAATTGCTTTTGGACAAGTCTGCTCTCCTGTCTGAATTTGACGACTGCGATGTCTACGGTGCCGGTACCAACGACATGATGCATCTTCCCGAAGGCAGATCAGCAAAGAACGTCGCTACCGAGTACCTTCGACATATGTACAAGATGTTTGAGAAGTCAAAGAAAGAGCTTTTTGGCTCCATGAATCTCAACGAATTGCCTGTTGAGTTTTGGCTTACGATTCCTGCGTCTTGGAGTGAAGCTGCAAAACTTCTGACCAAGTCTGCTGCCTTGGCTGCTGGTTTCGGAAGCCGGGCTATCGATCAGGTCATGCTGATCTCGGAACCGGAAGCTGCGGCGCACTACACCCTCAAGTCGAGCATTCACCGTTTGGAAACCTTTGTTCAGGTACGTTTGTGGCTGTCTAACTAGTATTTGACAGAATCTTACTGTTCGTGTAGAAAAACACTGGTGTAATGGTCTGTGACTGTGGTGGTGGAACAGTAGTAAGTTTCTTCAGACAAAGAACGAAAACTTTCCGAGGCATTAGTCCTGACTGTTGAAGGACATCACTACGTACGAAATTGAAGAAGTCCAGCCTCTATTGAAGCTCCGAGAAATTGCTGTTGGCATTGGTGAGAGCAGTCCTCATCATACCTTGGCTCGAAGTCTGCTGACCTGATGTGTTCAGCTGGCAAGTGTGGTGCAACTTTTGTCGACAGAAACTTCTTCAAGCTCATGACTGATCGATTTGGTGAGGCTTTTACCTCTCTTGGCCCTGAGAAGATTGGTCCAGGAAGCACATTCATGGACCACTTTGAGCAGCGGAAGAAGGACTTTGGTCACACCACCGCCAACGGAAGAGCTCATCGAATCCCGCTCTTCATGCCGGCATTGAAGCATTCTTCCAATACGGAGAAGTTTTATGAGAAACGCTCATCGTCTGTCTTGCTTACTCCCAAAGACCTCGAGTTCCTTTTTGACCCAGTCTTGACGAAGATTGTGGGTTTAATCGAGGACCAAGTCTGCCGAACCAAAAAGCTAGGCGAAACGCCGATCACTGTCGTCGTGCTTGTTGGTGGGTTCGCATCATCGCCCTATCTAAGGGAGAGCATTCAAGTATGGTGCGAAGAAAACGATATCCGCCTTACTACGCCTATCTCTGGAGCGTAAGTAATTACTTTACCGCGGTGCGCATTGACTCGAGAGGTAACACTCAATCTAGGTGGTCTGCAATTGTCTGTGGAGCCGTCCTCAGAGGGTTGGAAGGCTCCATCGTTCGGGAGAAGAAGTGTCGCAGACATTACGGTACAGAGGTGTGCCAATTGTATGACGCAAAGAGACACTGGAACTACGATCGCAATCTAAGGTACACTTCCAGAGACATTTTCACGAACGAAAAAGAATTATCTGGGTTCATGATGTGGCAAGTCTCCAAGGTAGGACAACTACGACCACAAGCTCACGCTGAGAATACGCAAAGTACAGGCCAAGTCACTAACAGATATTGCCGGCACAGGGAGAAAAGATTGACAAAGACACAGAAATCAGCAAACCACTTATCTGGACCTTCTCTGGGAGCCTGCCAAAGACCTTGTCTTCCCTGATCTACACATGCAACCTAGATACTGCCCCAGCAACAATCGAGGACCCCCGTAGGTTCTGAATACACATGGTCTGCTGCGCATTCTTACTGATAGTCTATAGGAATCGAAGTTGTTGGTGAAGTTACTTTCGAGATAGGCCATAAAAATCTTGCCAAAGCTGAAACTGTGGTCAAGCACGGCATTACCTACTACAAATTGGAATACAACCTCAACACTCGTCTTGATGACGAGTCTGGCCATTTGGTTTTCCGTATACTGCAAGATGGCGTTGAAATTGGAAGAGCGAACATCAAGATGGAGGAATGATCGGTGCAACACTGCCCAAGGTAGCTTAGCTGAATGCCGGGAGGCCACGGTTTACGGGTCACGATGCAGTCACTTTTGTTTTTGCTTTCAGATTGGTTTATGGAGTCGACATTGGAGATACAGAGAACGACAGAGTCTACACATTGATGTATTGCGCTCTACTTTAGATAGAGACAGTGGCAAATAAATTTATTTGGCCAAAATCGCGACCTTGAGAGCATCTGAAGTTGAATCACTATTCTGGCGCTCCACCGAGTTGAGCAGGATCGCGAGATTTGTGTGCCTTTGTACATTCTCTTTCCCTAACTAGGTCAGCATCTAATTTCCGTTCTTACGCGCCGTCCTTTTATTTTCAAGCACTCGCAAGACCACCTTTACTGGCAGGTCTGTAGCGTCGAGGAATCAGGTATACACCACAGCAGTTTTGATCAACCAGCGTCAACCATAGCACCAAGAACCACCTTTCGTAATGCGTATCACTCGAATCCTTGCGCTTCCAACACCTATGAGCTTTGAACAGTCGCGAAAACGCAATTTTTTTCGACGCGACGTCCGTTGCCAATTGGGGTCCATTGACATGAACTGTCACGGTACGCCGCACTCAGCAAGCAAGGTCCGTCATAGGCCCCTACCCACTGCCCCTAAAGTCTACTGTTGCGCTGCTATCCAAACCTTGCCGACACAATTTCTTCACCACAACTTTTCCTTTCTCGGCACAAGTGAATTTGCGATGTGGGAAAAGTAGCCGTCTGATGTCAGTGCAATATCAGCCATCGGGCTCGTCAGGATCTGCTCATCGAGCAGCAGCGCGCCGGCCTGGGAGCGCACCTCGGGCAAGGGGCTCCAGAGACTGGCAATCTTGAGCCCCGGGAGCATCATAAACGGTCGGAGTTTGGTGCCTGTGGGACGATGTCTCTGCATGCTCACGCTGTTTGCTTGCAAAATAATCTTGGAGTCCTCTTCCGCCGTTTCGGGTGAGCCTGCGTCCGTTGCGGACGCCAGCTGGGAGACGATGAGCCGCCCTGCGTGGAAGAGGGACACGAGCGCTGCCTCGGGAACTCCAGGTAATGACGTGGCAGCAGCGCCTGATTCTACATTATCGGCATCTCTTGACAGTATGACTTCATATCCTTGAACTGGGTAAGGCCACGAAGCTGGCCGCAAGAATGCCATGTACTTGCTGTTCCACTGAGACAGCTGGCGCGCCGCAGCATCAGTCAAGGATCTGATGGCTTTCAATAGTTGTTCGCCCTTCTCCTCGCCCATGTTGACACTTTGTTGCACGAAATAGAGACATTGCTGCAACGAGAAGAGAGCGTCGACCAGCTCGTCAAAGAGCGTCTTGCCCTGCTCGCGAAACGGGCCCTCGAGCCATGGGGCTTCCGCAAACGCATGCAGCGTATTTTCCTGCATCGACGCGATAAAGACCTGGAAGCGGAGATGGCTAAACACGGACAGCAGAAACCCCCCGCGACACGCCTCGGGGCCGGCGGCCTGGAGGAGCGAGGCCGCGCCCTTGACGTGGTGCACCCATGCGTTGCGCGACGTGCCCGCCCCCGTTTCAAAATGGATGAGCATAACTGCCGCGCAGACGGCCGTGTCCAGCACCGGCATCGACTGCTGCTTGCCCTGCGCCGCGGCGCGGCGCAACTGTGCGAGGGCGCTGGCGTACCAGCGATACGAGTCGGCCTGGATGGCCTCGTCACACGCCCACGTGCCGTAGCTCAGCATGGACGCGGAGCGGATCGAGGCCGTGGCCAAGGCGTTGCCGCTGCTGCTCCCGAGAAACGACGGCAAGCTCTCGAGCCATGTCGGACCCGTGGCGACGTTCCCGGGCAGGCCGAATGAATCGATGAAGTGCGACACAAAGAGCTGGTCCAAGGCGTCGGCGCGACAGGCCCTCAGCGCCGCGGTCGGTGGGATGCGCAGGAGCGCCGCCGCCGCCGCCGCCGCAGGAGGAGGCGGCGACACGTTTGCCGCCTGGGCATGCACGAAGAAAGCGCCGACTCGCGGTCCTGGACACGCAAGCCGCAGGTCGATGCAGCGCTGGCACTGTGGGAGGCTCAAGTCGCACTGGTCCGGAGAGCGCGTGGTAGTTAGCTTCGGCCCGTCATGTCATGGTGCCACAAGGCTGCACGGGGGGCTTTGTCTGACTTTTACTTTGCGACGCCGGCAGATGACGCATCCTTTGCTGCGACCAGCGACATTGACCATGACGAGCGCGTAATAGGCTTCATGTGGTTACGCAGTGACGGGCGCGATGACGTGTCCATCACGGACAACTCAGCGATGATAAAAGAGGTAGTGAGTTGGCTTGTCGCAATGACGGCGCGCTTACTTTGGTGTAGCATGTTTGGCAATCTCCACAATAACCAACAGCTACCCCGAACGTTGCATAATTGCCGAAAAGTTACTATTTTAGTTGTCATCAGTAAGACAATAGGTAATTTTGTTTTTTTCTATTTCATGCGGGTTGGTTGTCGTTTGCATTGATTTGCGTTGAAGCGAAAGTCGACGTCCAAAGCGTCAAGCGAGAGGACGTAAGCGCTTGGGCTCGGGCTTGTCTTTGAAGACTGGCTCTTCTATTCGATATTCGGCCGTGAAACACTCTTTCGACGTACTTGATTATGAGAAAGTATTTAAGAACACATCACTCTGATGTCAGCTTTCGGGATACTCGACCCCCCTTTCCTAGCCGCCTCGTCCCATGCGGAGCACCAGCTCTCATCACGGCCGGCGCTATCTCTAGGATGTACAGAGCCCTTTCGCTCCTGATTTACGCGCTTTCTCTCAAAAGTATTTAGAAAAGAACTCTTTCGCCCCTCTTCTAAAGAATTAGAAAATTACCCAACAAGCAACATTATTCAACATCTTGCATCATGCCCAACCGACCTTCACCTAGCCAACCTGACCGACACAGCCGGTTGAAAAAACGCGGAGCAGAGTTCTGCGACACCGTTGATATCAATCTGGTGCGAGATTTAGCTTCTCGTTGCCAAAATGGCGACTCATGCACCGTCGCGCCTGTCGGGAGCCATAGCCATGGCTTCGTGGGCTATAGGGCCACGTTTACAGATCGCGGCGGCTATTGTTTGATGGTTCGCATCGCCATACCAACAGTGCACCGAAATGAATGGGACATTGTCCGGAATGAGGCGGCAACCCTGGAGTATGTTCAATCCCCTCCCATGAACTGTGGTGGTTTCACTTTGACCAACCCGTGAGATTAGACATGTTGCGCAGCACACACGTGTCCCAGTGCCCCAGGTCTACACGTATGGAACAGATGAGCGCTTGACCTCGGACCGATCGACGACGCAGTCATACATCATCACCAACTGGATGTATGGTACCCGCTTGTCTGAGGATCGCTTACTCCACATGACTGAAGGACTGCGCATATTTGTCTTGTCCAAAGTCGGAGACGTGCTTGCGGAGCTGCAGAAATTGACGTTTTTCAATACTGGCTCGCTGTATTACGATAGACCGGGCGACATGGAGAATTATATTGGCGCTTCCCTCTGTCGTTCCGACCATGGACACAAATTGCGAGGCAGAGTAGTGCGCAGGTATCCGGTCACCGCCGCCTGGGACTCGATTCAGCATCATCTTACGGCCCTCAGTAGCTCACCTGACATGACCGCTATCAAAAAAGAGACCAATCCAACAGAGGAAATCGCTGACGGAATTTTCGTGAAAAAAGTCGTGAAGCGTTACGTCACAAAGAAGGACTATTCCTTCTGGCGGCAGAACGCTCCGTTTATGCTGAACCAGGGCTCCCTGACAATCGATCGATTCCTTGTGAATGATGGCGGCGGTCTTGAAGGCGTCATCGACTGGTCCTTCTCTGAAATCTTACCTCGCCAGCTTTGCCAGCCGCCAAACTGGATTTTCTATCCTGGACCCTCACCGGAAGACAAGAAGCTCACGACCATCCAGCGCGACTTCCTAGCGGCCATTGAGCCAGATCACGGGTATAGCAAGCCTCTGCAGTACTACCGGCGTCACCAGCGGCACATGGGCGTTGCGGCCATACTGCGCGATCCGAACTCTCTCAGCAGTATCTATTTCAAGTACGAGGTGCATAAGGCGGTGCGTCCGGAGTACCGATCAGAGCTGGACATGCGGATCACGGGTCAGAAGCAGAAGGTGTACGACATCATTGCTCGACACGCCGACGCGCTGGCGCCCGAAGTGGACAAGTTGCAAAAGCTGTGTCAGAAAATCCAAGAGTTGATCAGTGTTGCTTACAACGTGGGACTAGATATACAGAACCCCGTGCCCGATCCTCCCGTGCACGACATCCTTGCCCGAGACGCCCGCGCCCTGGAGTCCGACCTGAACAACTTGCACGAGCTGTGTCAGAAACTCCAATGGTTGATCAGTGGTGTTTCCCAAGAGAGACTCTATATACAGGATCCCTTGTCCGTTCCTCCCATGTCTGCTGACTTCTTTGGCAACTCTCCTGCGCCGTCTCCACACGACGCTGGTATACTCGAAGATGCCGCTTAGATCAAAAATGACTGTGATCTAGAAGAGGGACTATTTACAACACGAATCTTGCCCTGCCGACAGTTCCGTCATTTGTCTTTTTTTTTTTTGTCTTTTTTCCTTTTTGCCCATGTGAGCCTCCCCTCTGTCTGAAGGCCATTCCGCCAAACTCCAGCTGACTGCCTTGCCAACTAGCACCCAGGATGCCTGACCCGTCGCGACAGGTTCATGTGCTCGTACTCGGCGGCCGCCTTTCTGCTCAGCAGGCCCGCGATGGTGCTCCGGATCTGGTTGAGCGCCACCGAGTGGTTGTTGACGGCGGCCGACACCATGGGGTCGGGGTGTTGGCCGTAGCGTGTGTACTGTTGCAGCCTGCCCATGGCCGCGTCTAGCAGCACGGCCACGTCTCGCTCATGGCGCCGCCAGTACTCGATGTCGTGCTGCATCTGCGAGATCTCGGCGCTGAGCGTGGCAATGCGCATGTGCTCTGACATGGTGAACTACGACGTCGTCGCTTGGTAGATACTAACACGACTTAGTACGGGTAGCATGGTGGTGGTGTGAGTTGAATGACAATGGAATCGTGCTCCTACTTTGTGTCTTGTCTCTTGATAAGTGAAGAAGTAAAGTTTGTAAATGTAGTACAAGTGGTGATGGCAATTTTCTCCTTGAGTCTGCTATGATTTCCTCTCGTCCCAAGGACAGGCCAGCAGCCATCTACTTATACTTACCCTGCGACCAGGGCCTGACGCTGTGCAACTCTACCACGAAAATCTCTTCACGGTGATTATCCTGGCAGGCGAGCCAACACCGCCAAGAACATTCTGGTGCTCGGGACACTCTCATCCTGTCAAAGCTGGTTTGGCGTCATGCGGGAGAGATGAGGAAGGCAGCCACACGGGAGTGTGCCTGTGTCGGGCAGACAGCCCTCGCCTCACACAGTATTGGCCACAGACTGTCGCACTATTGTTGAATGCCAATAGAGAGGCATGAGGCTGAAACGAAATATCACATGTCGTGACACATTTACGCCTTTGTTGAAAAAAAAGGCACGTTGGGCACGCTTGCAGCCGTTTTTTTCATGCCATGCGTCAAGGGTACCACGAAATCGGTCGGTGTGCATAGGCCCGGATATAGTGACTCGACAGCATTGGGCAGGGATAGTTGCGACGAATGTGTATAGTTGGCGTCAGCCTATTGCCAACACAAATGCGATGAAATGAGTCAGAGTAGGAAAAACATAGGAAAAAGTAGAAGATGAGGCCAAGCTGTGTGTGTAGTGAGTGGGTGGCTTGCTGCCAACGCACTGTGTTGTACTGACATCATTGTACTACCGCCCTGGTTACAGGAAGAAAAAGGAAAAAATATCCATATTATGCTTTCATGTATACTTGAGTGATTGCTTTTTATAAAAACCTTAATCGGTATATACATTCTATTTTTATTGTATTCGCATCTCCCCGTCCCCTGTCACAGCGCACAAACGTGGCGCGCCCCACCCACTGACAGGCGGCCCCCAGGCTGTTTGCTGTGCAGAGAAAATTCGACATGACGCTTGAGCAATCCCTGCTCCTGGTCACCAACTTCAGCCCAAGCTACCACCAACAATGACCTCTGCGGATGGCAGCCAGATGGACGGCGTAGAAATGGCTGCCGCGCGCACACTCTTCACTTCGGCCGCCGTCGAGGGCACCGCCGCCCGCCTCGGCCGTCTGGCGCTGCCTGGGCGTGCCGCCTTTGACACGCCCAACTACACGTCCGTCGCCAGCCGCGGCGCCGTGCCGCATCTGACGCCGGACAACATGACGAGATATGTGTCGCCGGGACCTGTCTACATGGCTCTAGAAGACTGTAGGTTTTTTGTAGTCCTCTGTACTCATGGCTGCGAAGTTTGGGATGTTTTCATCGCTAACGCCGCCGACCAGTCATTGAAAAGAAGCTGCCGCCAGTCTACAAGACGCCCGTGACGCGGGAGAATAGACTGCACAGCTTCACGGCCCTGCCGCGGGAGAATGCCACCATCCTGGCCGCGCGGCGCAGCCAGACCGTCACCACGCCCACGGGCAACACGGCCAAGTCGGTCACGCTCTTCACCTCGACGGGCTTCCGCAGCCTCACGGTGCCCGAGTACGTCGAGGCCGCCGCGCTGCTGCGGCCCGACATTGTCGTGCCCCTGGCCGACCTGCTGCACACGAGCGCCGCGCCGCCGTCCAAGAAGCTGGTCCGCATGGTCGACCGGACCGAGGAGTGGGTGGAGCAGTTCCTGACGGCCACGGAAAAGGCCACCGGCGGGCCGTCGCCGAGCGCCGTGTTCGCGCCGGTGCTGGCGGTCGAATACCCGCTGCAGTGGGCGTACCTCCAGTTTCTCGCCGAGGACGTGCGCGAGTCCATCGCCGGTCTGGCGGTATACGACACACAGCTCCTAAAGGACATCATACCAAACTATGCGGCGCTTCGCCCGCTGCCTCGTCTATCCCTGGAGCCCCCCAAGACGCCTCACCAAGTGCTGAAGCAGATTGCGCTCGGCGTCGACGTCTGCGTCCTGCCCTTTATCAACGTCGTCTCCGACTCTGGCGTCACCTTTACCTTTACCTTTCCTCCTCCCCTGTCCGCCACCTCCTCCTCGCCGCAGCAGCCGTTGGGCGTCGACATGTGGTCCGAGGCGCACGCCACCGCGCTGGAGCCGCTCAGCGAGGGCTGCCAGTGCTACAGCTGCACGACGCACCACCGCGCCTACCTGCGGCATCTGCTGAACGCCAAGGAGATGCTGGGCTGGAGCCTGCTGCAGATCCACAACCACCACGTCATGGCCGGCTTCTTCCAGGGCGTCCGCGCGACGCTGCGCGACGGCACGTTTGACGCGGCGGCGGCGCGGTTCACGACGACGTATGCGGCGGAATTCCCAGAGGGCACGGGCGAGAGGCCGCGGGCGCGGGGATACCACTTCAAGAGCGAGTACGGCCAGGACAAGATCAACAAGCCGACGTGGATTGATGTCGAGGCTACGCTGGCGCAGACGCAAGCATAAATGAGCATAGGTAGTGGAGTTTCGGTGTTTTGTTAATACTACTATTTTTCACATTATCTGGTTCAACTGAATCGCAAGGATGCTAGGGCAGTGCAGTTCTTCCGAACTGCTGAACGCTGATATTAACTCGCTCACTAGCAGTACTCTCACAAAGTATTTATACATGGCTAACTGACGATAAACTTGAAATCAAAATTACACCGGCATATGCTGGTAGTCTGCTTCATATAATCATAAATAAGCCGTCATTCTTGTTCTCACGCGCAACCTCATCAAATCCATTGATCCAGCACTCGCCCAGAATATGGCCCCAAATGAAGCGCTCTGAACCATTCAGGTGCGATAGCTTTGTTGCGGCAAGTCCTTTCCAGTATTCCTCGGCCTCGTACAGCTCTTTTCCGTTTTCATCGCGCGAGCAGGGACGCAGGAGGAAAGGAACCTGCGCACCCGGAAAGCACACGACAAGGTCGCCCAACTGCGCCGTCGGCGGGAGGAGAGCGCACTGCGGCGACTGGGCGTCGTCGGCGGCGGCGTCGTCGCCCCGCACGAAATGGCCAATGTACCGCTCGTCGATGATGGAGCTCCGGTCGCGGACGACTTCCTCGACGGGCCACGACGTGTCCGACCACTCGACCGTCTTGCGGCCGCGCGCGACGAGGTGCGCCTCGATGGACCCCGGCGTCGGCGGACACGTGTCAATGTCCACAAAGGGGCGGTACGCCGCCGACCTTTGGGAGCCCGCGCGGCGGCGCCGGTGATGCGCACCGGGGGCGCGCGCGAGCAGCTGCCGCACCGACACGTCGAGGGGGCGACGCGTGCCGCCACGGGGACCGCCCATGACCTGGGCGGTGCTAGGGGGACGGCGGACATACCCATCACGAGCATGGAGAAGATTGTCCCACTTGGCCAGGATGTACGACTCCAAGGGGTACTGGCGGCTGTGGGCGGACTTTGGCCACTGCGTCCGCAGATTATCAAAGTACAGCTCATCCTTGCCCTGCAGGTAGGACGCCTTCAAGACGCCCTCCACGACCCCGACCACGCGGCCGTGCACGGCGAGCACATCCGCCGGCAGCCAGGCCCGAAAGTCGGCTGTGCGCCGGCCTGTCGGATCCGGACTCTGCGCCGCCACCACTTCCACGATGGCCCGCGGCGCATATCCCATCGCGTGCGTGTGCGTCCAGTCGGCGACCCACGACGGCACGTCGTCCGGCCCCCCCACTGCCGTTGCCGCAGACGAATCCGCGCAGTGAGGATCCCGGTGGGCCGTGATGCTGGCTACTCTCGCCGCGACCCATGGCTCCCCGTCCGGGGACGGTTTACGACCGAGGTAGCTCAGGGCCTTGTAGTCGTCTCGCGTCGTCATGACGTCCCTCGCAAAGGCCGTGTAGACGCCGGCGACGCTCCGGCCGTAGTTGATGGTGCCGAGGCCCGCCCAGTCAAAGCCGCTGCTGAGGCCGAGCAGGGCAAAGATTTTGTCGCGCGGGTCCGTCGCCTCGAGGCCGCGCGCGCGCACCATCATGTCGAGAATGTCAGTGCTCGTATACCTGTCCTGGCCCGGTGTGCGCCGCTGCTCCTCCTCGTACCAGCGCGGAAGGTTGTGCGCCTGGTGCTGCGATACGTGAAAGGCCACGCGCGCCTCCCAGATCCGGCTCACCGACTCAAACAGGTCCTGCTGCCGGAGGCTCTCGCCGTAGAGGTCGTGCCTGCGCGGCTGCCGCACGGTGGCCTTGACAAAGTCGTCCCACGGGATGCGGCGGTGGCCGCACTGCAGCGACACGGTCTTGGAGACGACGGCTTCCTGGAACACCCAGACGCGCGTGAACCACGCCCGGGACAGCACGTCGTGGCAGACGTCGTGGAGGTCCCCGCGGAACTCGGTCGCCTCCTCGAGCATGGCGGGGCGCGAGTAGTCCTTTTCATGGTCCGCGTTGAGCCCCCACGCGCTCTGGCGCTCGAGAAAGTTCCAGGCCGACAGCGAGACGTAGCCGCCGGGGTCGCCGAGATAGACAATGGTCTCCTCGGCGGCGCGGAAGATGCTGCGCATGAGACTGACCTGGTGGTTCCTCTCGGCGACGTTGCGCTGGTCGATGCACAGCGCGTCCACCCACAGGACGACGGGGCGGTCGCGGCGGCGCAGGTGGCGGAGGGCGGCGTCGAGGTTGGCGCCGATGACCAGGATCTTGTCGTCGGAACGGACCTCGTGGCTGCTAATCTGGGCGCCCCAGACATAGGAGAGGGCCGTGTAGTCGGGTCGACCAGGCCCGGCAGCGATGGGGAAGCACGCAATGTCGCACTCTAGTGGCTCGTCGAAGGAGGCGGCTTCATTGAGGGAAAGCAGCCTGAGTTGGCCGGCTTCGATAGGCTCGTACTCATATGCATCAGAGTTGGTCCCACTAACAGCGTATGAGTATGGTGGCGGCTTTTCTGGTCTTGGCTCCCACTGTTGCATGTTGAGCGCATAAATGATGGAGGGTTAGAGGGTAAAGACTGCTTCCGAGACGTTGGTGATGTGGCTGGCTGATGGTAGATGACGGTGGCTGCGCTGCATACGCCAAGTCGGAAGCAGACGAGCACGGGTGGCAGTTTTCCGGTGATTCATGTGATGGGTAAGTATGTAATAAATAAAATATAGAGAGAGAGGGAAAAAGAATCTCAAGATCTGGAAAATCCTGTGGCATAAGCGTGCAAGCTGCTAGTGTGGGCTTTGATGTGGCCTGGCTTACAGCGAGTAACATTGGGTAGCAAAACCTAGGCTCACTTACAAGGCAGACTTGTCAGCATTCGTCCCTTACATTTCGAACCTTACATTTCGAAGAAGAGTCTTTGTTTTCAATAATTCCGAGCAAAAACCAATTGAGCAGCGAATGCCATTCTCAACAGAAGGCATCCTACAGCATTTCGATGGGCGGCTCGGCCCATGGCGCGCCGCCTCTGCCGATCCAGCCACGGACCTAAAAAGCCACGTCGGGAACATGCGCCGCAAAGGACGACGGTGAGGCGAGAAAATATTGGGAGGATCAAATGGGCGACTGCATGAGGGGATCTACTTCAGGACCCTTTCCGTCGTGTTCGCGTGGGATAAAAGATGGGCGATTCCTCCCATTGGCGATGTGATCGTTATTTATCCGTACCTGTACGGATACCCAAGTAGTATTGCACAGAGCTACGAGACATCAAGCTCACATGACTCTGCTTCTGGACATGACGGCTTTTTCTTTGAACTTGTTTCTTTGGTATCCAACGTATAGTTACTTGCCAAAAGGTTGGTCAGTCTCACACGCACCCTCTGCACCTCTGCACCCGTGACAAGAGGCTGTGCATTGATGAAAGAACAAGTGCGGCCAATCGGCTGCGCGCATGTGCAAGGCCAAATAGCCAGGATAATTCCTGCTAGCTTGCAACAATCAACCATCTATCAGCTATTGCTAACTGTATACGACATCCGTGAGGCGCTGATAGAGGGCTGATTTTACAACGTAGCAGGAACCGCAGAGGCTACTTGTAGGCGTCGTTTTACAGGTGCGCGCAGCCAGAACTTACGCGTACTAATAGGTAGGTATATACACATGCATGCGCGGAGATGACTCTTTGTTTTGCCATCGGGGGTTTGCTTGCAAGGGTTGAGAGCACTGACCTCGCACGGCGAGAGACATGGTAGAACGGAATCAGGAACAAAAAGCAATTAGCGAGTGTCTTGGGTGTGTCCGCGTGCTGCTGGCCCCTGGTCTAGGCCACAAGCGTTGTCTCAGGGAGGCCAGATTTAGAAACGAGCATGGCATCGTGTCTGAGGATCCCAGAGACCCTAAGACCTTGGGCTGGTGCAGATGCGATGAGTGAGTCATTCAACCGGTTCGTGATGATGAAGAAGCGAGCGGACAAGAGATCCGAAGGAGCAGCACCGAGGACAGAGCTGCCAGAGCAAATGTTTGTCGCAGTATTGAGTAATTATCCTCGCAAACGAGGCTGAGCTGATGCGGACGACAGGAGAAGAGCCCCACCGGCCAAGCCCAGATGCAGCCAACCAGACGAAGCCATCTCCCCACCCGACGCTCGGCCGAGCCCAGCCAAGGCAAGCCAGTTGCAACCCTCTCCGTTTGGACCTAACGATTAGGAATTGAAAAGGGACCAAGGCTCGTATTTTCTTCTTTTCATTCTTTCCGACGACTCCCTTGCCATCTTTGCCGCCGCCCCCATAATAGCAGCTCGTCTCGCTCCCACAACGCCGTGGGCGCACCATGGTTGATGAGCATGACGACGAAAACAGACCACTAATGGCCATCCACGACCGCGACCACGACGCCGACGAGCGCGGGCCGCGCGGGCTCCCCGACGACAGCGACGGCACCAACAAGAAGACGACGACATCCACCACCACCGCCACGCGCGAGGACGCCTCGTCCAGCGTCACGTCTGCCCTCTACCTCACCAACGACGACGACGGCACCCCTACCCCACGCTTCCTCCAGGACCAACAGCAGCAGCGCCAGCAGGAGCAACACGGCGACGATGCCGCATCCCAACGCGGCGGCGGTCGCAAGTGGCCGAAATGGGTGCCGTTTCCCATCGAACGCACCGGAAGGGCCATCGCGCGCTGGACGCGCGGGCCACCCAACGCCCAGCCGTACCACATCCGACCCTTCTTCCCAGCCGTGCAGGAATTCCCGCTGCGCATCATGGACAGACTCCTCCCCGGCCGCCGCCGCCGCCGCTGGCTGCTCTTCTTCTATCTCGCCATCTGGGTCGTCGCCTTTGCGCTCATCAAGCGGCAAGAGTCCGCCGAGGGCGAGATTGCGGGCTGGGGCCGCCCGAAACCCATCGGCTGCGGCGCGGCGTACTTTTCCCGCAGCAACCTCTGCGGGCTCGACGGCGGCGACTGCCGGCCCTTTAACGGCACGGCCTTGCCGTTCCGCTGCCTGGGCAACTGCGCGAGCTACCGCGTGCTGAACCCGCGTGCCGTCGGCGACCAAGAGGTCATTTACCGGCCGTTGATTGTGGGAGGGCCCACGACCGACCTGGACCCGGTGGCGTCGGCGATGTATCGCGGCGACTCGTACATTTGCGGCGCGGCCGTGCACGCGGGCGTCATATCCAACACCGACGGCGGCTGCGGCGTCGTCAAGCTCGTGGGCCGCCAACAGGGCTTCGTCTCCACGGCCCGCAACGGCATCACCAGCGTGTCATTTGACTCCTACTTTCCGCAGGCCTTTCAGTTCGTCAAGGTCGACTGCCACGCCACCGACGCGCGCTTCTCCATTCTCGCGCTGTCCGTCGTCTTCACAGCCGTGCTGGGCCTCGTCACCGCCTCGCCGGCCGCTTTCTACTTTCCCACCTTTGTCGGCGCCTTTTGGACCGTCGGCATGGCCACGGACACGCCGTCCTACACCACCGTCGCCGCGCTCTTCTCCAACATTCTCGGAAAGTTTGTGCCCGCCATGTTTGTCGGCTGGGTCATGTACGACAAGATGGGCGTGCGCCGCACCCTCCGCGGCCTCACCGCGCAGGTCGAAAAGATTGTGCTCTGGCTGGGCGCGTGCTGGGTCGGCGCGCTCGACAACTACACGCTCGACTTTATCCCTATCCAGCGCCTCAACGGGCACGACCTCGCGCAGCAGCCCGGCGCCCGCGCTGCCCTCGCCATCATCATCATTGCGCTCTTTGTCATTATCGTCTTTCAAGCCTGGTGCTTCCGCCAGGAGGCGCGCTTCAACAAGTACATCAAGGTCTACGCCATCTTCGTCGCCGGCATCGTCCTCTCCCTCATCCTGCCGGGGCTCAACCTGCGCATCCACCACTACGTCCTGGCCCTGCTGCTGCTGCCCGGCACGAGCATGCAGACGCGCCCCTCGCTTCTCTACCAAGGCCTCCTCGTCGGCCTCTTCATCAACGGCATCGCCCGATGGGGCTTTGGCTCCTTTCTCGAGACCGACGGCGCGCTGCAGGGCGACGCCCAGCTCGGCACCATGCTCCCCCGCATCAGCGCCCCGGTCATCGACTGGCACAACGCCACGGCCGGCGCCCAGTCCACCATTACCTTTAAATGGGACCTACCGCCGCTCACAGTTTATGACGGCATCAGCATCCTCGTGAACGACGTGGAGCGCTACCGCGCGTACTATGACGACACGGACGCGCCGGCGCAAGAGTACACCTGGACGCGCAACTCGAGCCTCGGCCTGCCAGAGTACTTTCGCTTCGGCTTCATGGTCGAGAACACCGCGGGCGATTTCACAAAGGCGGGTATCTGGAGCAAAGACGGCGAGTGGAAGGACATGGCCGCAGGACCGTCCAAATAAAGACATATACAGAGAATCTATAGACACGCAACGTTTTTCACGCATTTAGAAGCATCTACAGCAATTAGTACATCACGAGTAAGGACAAGCAAATATAAGATACACTTGCTGCCTATTATGGCAGCATCTATTGGAACACATCAACATCTATTCTCTTTTTCAGATTCTTCTGTCTATATTCATAATCGTTAAATAGGTAAAACAAGTGCTGTTTACATCTCCTCGCCATGACCCGGCTGCAGCATATCGGCGAGCACATCCCACCGCGCCGCGTCCTCGCCGCTGACGGCCCTCGCCGCGCTCCTCAGCGCACTGCATATAAACCGCACCAGCCGCGTAAAGTCGGCCCTAATCTGCCGCAGCACGACCACATACCCGTCGCTCGCCGTGCCCTCGGCCCGCGCGTCCTCGAGCTGGAGACCCAGGTCCAGCACCGCCAGCACCGCGTCCCGCAGCGGCGCGAGCTTCGGCCCCCCGAGGCACATTTGCTCCGCCATGTGCCTGACGCAGCGGGCGTGCGCGGCCATCATGCCGTCGACGTCGGGCGCGACGCGCAGCTCGCGCTGCATGCGCGCCGTCTGCGGGACGAGCACCACCGTCGCGAGGTACGTCTGCAGCGTGTCGACGAACCAGACGAGGCTGCTGCGCGCGGCGTAAAACAGGCCGCGCGCTTCCGCGCCGTCGTCGTCCGAGGAGGAGCGCAGGTCGTCGAGGAGCCTGGCCGCGTGCAGGGCGTGCGCGGCACGCTTCGTCTGCAGGAGCAGGGTGAAGATGGACTGGTAGCGCGCGGCGCTGGCCGCGTCGAGGATCAGCTGCACGGGCCATGCCGGTCGGTACACGACCTGGATGAGCGGCAGCGCGGCCGTCACGGAGCTGCGCGCTTCGGTGGCGGATACGTGCCCGCCGTCGACCGTGTGGACGGACAGCCGGCCGGCGTCGACGGTGCCCGCAAAGGCCTCTTGCGCCGACGTTGTCAGCGCGCGGCGGTTCTGCCAGTTGGCGTCCTTGGCGTCGAGCTTGGCAAACAGGCGCTCGCAAAACGACGAGGCGGCGGCGCCGTCCGACATGAGGTAGACGCTGTGGAGGGCGCGCAACGCGGCCTCGAAGCCGGCGTCGTCAAAGAGGGCCGTCTGGAGGGCCGATGACACGGCTGTGTACTTGCGGTCGATCCACTGGCCCAGGGCCATGTTGAAGAGGTCCGGGAACGGCGCCGACTCGAACCCTGGCGGGCAGATGGACTCGTAGGTGAGCGTCTGCTCCCGGTCGCCGCCGCTGCGCAGGCGGTCGTCAACTTGGAAGCGGCCGAGGCGGCGCAGAATGACGATGCTCTTGCCCGTGGTGTAGATTTTATCGGCCGCCGGATGCACGAATTGAGGCGCGAGGAGCTGACCGTCGTCTGCGCGGCGCAGTTTGAACCGGTGCTGCCAGAGGTCGCCGAGTGGCACGTCAGCCGCACCGTTGTTGCAGATGAAGAAGGCCTCGTCGCTGGGCAGCAGGCGGCCCTCCTCGACCCAGCTGCGGATCTCTCGCAGGTAGACTGCGAAGCAGGCGAGGAAGATGCGCGCGAGGAACTCGTACAGCTGCTGGTTGCCCGTCAGCTGCGCCATGCTCGACTCGTCAAAGAGCAGCTCGAGGTAGCGAAAGTTGTCCGACGTTGGGTTCTGCTGCACCTTGAGGATGACGCCCGACAGCGTGAAGAGCGGCTCCAGCACGGGCGTGAGCTCCTCCCGCGCGGCGATGAGACTGACGACGACTTGGTCCGCGGGGTTGGCGAGCCGCTCCTGGATGCGCACGAGGTGCGTGTCGAGGACACGCACGCGCTCCGTCACGCAGTCTTGCAGCGCTTGCAACTGCGGCTCCCTTTCGTGCTGCGCCGCAAAGCGTCGTAGAATACTAATGTATCCGCCCGCTTCGGAAAATGTCGTCAGCAGAGACTTGTGTGTCTGCCAGGCTACGTTGGATATTTGAAAGGCAGGATCGGGCGCGCCGTTGGCGTCGAATAATGTGGTGGGCAGGCCCTGAAGCATGAACAAGACTTCGCCGAGGGCCTGCGTTTCCGAAAGACCAATTTTGCGCACTATGCCACGATCATCGTGTGTCGGCTCTTCCTGTTTCCATTCCTGCTGCTTCATCACCGCTTTCAAAGCATCATTGTCTTGCGGGTGAATGATGAGATCCTGGGCTGTTCTGCCAGGAGGAGCATCGCCACCAAAGTGAGAGCTCTCGTCGGACTCTTCCCCAGGGCCACCTTCGACGATTTCATCTCCGGACTCGTCGCTGTAGTTGATGGACTCCCAAATGCCCGAGTCCTGCGCCCAGCCGTCCTCTTCCGCAATGTCTTCCCATCGCAGTCTGGGTGCGCCATCGTCGTCGGCGCAAATGCGTGGAATATCTCGCAGTCGGGTGTTGTGTGTAGGTTGGTCTGACAGTTCCAGTAACAGATGCAGAGTTTCCGGGTACCATTGGAACGGAATGTATGGCAGCTGGTCAAGGCGCGCCTTGAGCTCATCGGCGAGGACATCCCTGCTGTTGACACGGAACCTCTCTTGAAGCCCCGTCAGAGATTTTTCTACTTCAAAGTGATTGGTTGAGAGGAATTTTTGAGTCTTGAATGCCCGAAGAGCCGCATCGCGCGTGCGAAGAAAGCTCTTGTCAGTCTGGATGCCGGTCAGTCGTCGGTTCTGGGGTGAGGACACCATAAGGAAACGTACAGAGGCTGTTGTATGGGTCAGCGCCTCGACGAGGTCGCCTGTGAGGCCTTCTATCTCTGCAGCAAATGCCATGACGCGACCAGCCACATTTTGGGCATCGACAGTTTACTGTATACAAAGCTTGGTGTTGTTTGATGTCAAGGCAACGCGTAAAGCGGTTTGGCGGGGCACGGCACCTAAAGCGCTACAGCAGTGTTCACCAACCATGTCGCCTGAAACCGTTGAACTGATCTGGGAGGGGTGAGTCCAGCAATTGACATGGGCATTTCGACTATTAATAAAACGTCTCATTCTATTTCAAGTTGTCTTCAACACGATAGTTTCCCCCAGGCACTTTTTTCTTAAAATTCTTTCGACTCGAACATTATCAACATCGTGGCCGCCATTTACGCGAGGTTCGGGCCCGATCGCGACGGCGCCCCACTACGCTAAACGCTGCCCCTCTCTTCCCCTGTTGCAGTGCACTGAATCACCCCTATTATCTCTGGCCATGGCCTCTGTCTCGCCCCGTCTTTATTTTTTGCCATGGACTCGACATTCCGTCCGCGAATAGCCTCAGGACCTCCATCGACCCCTTGGCCACACTCGACGCCTCTTGCCTCGCGTCTGTACCGTTACGCGACCCAATCCATGTGTATCCGAAACGCCCGTTCTTGACTGTACGAGTTTTTGACCGCGCCATCCTGCAGCATCCGCCATCATGGCGATCGCGCGTCCCGTTAGGATGCTCGGCCTCTTGGCCGTTGGGCTCTGGTGCTTTTTCCTATACCAGCTGTTCAAGCCCACCGCATCGATTTTCGGGCCTGCCGGCAGATATGCCAACTTTGAGCGAGATCCCAACCTGGATCGTGAGGAATCCCCATTTTCCTTGGCGCAAGAGGCGCGACAAGACAGCGTTGCTAACCCCTATTAGCTACGGGCGAACCGGAGGGCATCCTCGTTCGCACTTCTTCCAAGTACGCACCCGATGCCAAAAATACCGACCGCATACCGGCGACCCTACTAGCACTCGTCCGAAACTCGGAAGTGGATGACATGGTAGCTTCCATGGTCGATCTTGAGAGAACATGGAATCACAAGTTCAACTACCCTTGGACCTTTTTTAACGACGAGCCCTTTTCGGATGATTTCATCAAAAAAACGAGCGCCGCGACCAAAGCCAAGTGCAATTATGGTAGGCGGAACCCGAAGCCTTGACGGCGGAGCAAGATTGATACTAACAACTGGTGGTAGAGGTCATCCCCGACGAGCACTGGGCAGTTCCCTCTTGGATTGACAAGGACATGTTTGACGCCTCTGCTACTGTCCTCGAGAAGAACGGCGTGCAATATGCCAGAATGATGTCGTACCACCAGATGTGTCGCTGGAACAGCGGCATGTTCTACAAGCATCCTGCTCTCAAGGATGTCCGCTACTACTGGCGCGTCGAGCCCAAAGTCCACTTCTTCTGCGATGTCGACTACGATGTTTTCCGCTACATGCACGACAACAACAAAACGTACGGCTTCACGATTACGCTCTACGACGACCCGAATACTCTCCCTACACTCTGGCCCGAAACTTCGAGGTTTCTGGCTGACCATCCTACGTACCTCAATGAGAACAACGCCGTTAAATGGGTGACGGACAGCGAGCGCCGACCTGACCACAATCTCAATGCCCAAGGCTTCTCGACTTGCCACTTCTGGACCAATTTCGAAGTTGCCGACATGGAATTTTGGCGCAGTCAGGTGTACGACGACTACTTCAACCACCTGGACAAGGCTGGTGGCTTCTTCTACGAACGTTGGGGTGACGCCCCTGTTCACAGCATTGCGGTGGGCCTATTCGAAGATAAAAGCAAGATTCACTGGTTCCGCGACATTGGATATCAGCATATTCCTTTCTTCAACTGCCCTAACTCGCCCAAGTGCAAGGGATGTGTGACTGGTCGCTTAACGGATGGAGAGCCATTCCTCCATCGCGAAGATTGCCGACCAAACTGGTTCAAGTACGCTCACATGGACTAAAGTTCACGGCAAGACCATAACGAACCCAATCATTTGGTTCCGCCTCTTTCATGAGACTACGCTTATGTAAATGAAGAAGGGGTTATTGTTTTCGCTTCGAGGTGGAAGTTCTACTAATATCCAAACACTCGATTTGAAACCAAGCACAAAAGATGCAGAAGAAACAGTGGAGCGCGTGGGAACGGAGGAAAGGAGAAACACAAACGCATATAATCGGATCTTTGTTTTCGGTCGGTGTTTAGGGCGCATTGCTATTGGAGACTGGCGGTTGTAACATAGATAAATGGCATCGGAGAGCCACGGCCAGTGGGCGGCGTTTTGCAGTTAGAGCCTACCATTATTATACACAATGTAAATCTAGTCATCTCACCATCGTAAATCATAACCAAATCGTGATTGGCAACATATCAATAGAGTTATATAACCGCGAGGATATCATAATGATGCAGCAAACACAGTGACGACGCCCGACGTGCCTCCCACGCAAAACTGGTCGCCCCAGCCGTCGTCCCTCCACGCCATGCAGCTGACCACGTTCTTCCTCACCTTCTCCTTGCCGTCTCTACCCACGACCTTTTTCCGTGCCTCATGGCCCTCGGGGCCCCACGGCACCGCAACCCTGCCTGCAACCTTGCCGCTCAGCAGGTCCCACGCCATGATCCTGCCCTCGCCCGGCGGCGCTTCCTCCTCCCCCTCCACCACCCCCGTCATCTCGTCGCCGACCAGCACGTACTTTTCGCGGCCGCCCAGGACCGACTGCAGGCGCAGCTCCTCGTTGCGCCAGCGGCCGTCGGCGTACGCGCGGAGGCAGGTGCCGTCGTCGCGGTCCATGAGCCGGAGCCTGCTGTCGAGGCTGCCGACGAGCACGGCGCGGCCGTCGCGGGTGAGGGCGACGCTGGTGACGCCGGCGCGGCCGCCGACGACGTCGGTCGTGCAGGTGCCCATGCGGACGTCGTAGCTGCGGACGCGGCCGTCGACGCTGCCGGCGACGACCTCGGGCCCGCACACGGCCAGGCACGTCACGGCGTCGCGCGCCTCGTCGAGCACCTGGATGGGCTTGGCGCTGGCGCTGCGCGCGTCCCACAGCCGCACCGTCGTGTCGAAGCCGCCGCTGACGACGACGGCGTCGGCCTCGCCCGCGTACGCCACGCAGTTGACGCGCGACGTGTGCCCGTGGCCGCCGGCGCCGCCGAAGCGCCGCGTCGTCACGGCCGCGGCCACGTCCCACAGGAAGACGGCGCGGTCGCCGCCGCCCGACACAAAGGTCGTGTTGCTCGCCGCGACGGCTAGACTCAGCACCTCGTACCCGTGCGCCTCATAGGTCTGGATGAGACGGCCCTGCGGCAGGCTAGACGGGCTGCCGAGGGAGCGCTCCTCGGCGGCGGTCTTGGGCGCGGAGGAGGTGGGCTGTGGGTTGTACAGGCGAATGGTGCGGTCTGCGGAGCCTGTGAGGATGTAGGTGCCAGGAGAGGCAGAGTATGTCACCGCATGGATTGGGCCTATGAGTTTTCTGGTTAGTAACAGGGGGGGAAGAGATGGGTAGAGAGATATCGTTACCGTTTGAGCCCGTCAGGTGAGCCACAGGTTGGCTGGAAAAGCCCATGTTTGGCTGAGTGAGAACGCGCAAGAGATTCAGTGGCGCGTTCAAGTCATCTTAATACTGGGAATCGAATATTTGCCGCCGAATTTAGCAAAGCTTACGACGCAAAGCAAGCTCTCATGGTATCCGGCTGATGTTGTGGTCGAGGTTCTCTGCATTGAAGGTTGTGAAGCCATCACGTGCTGGTGGGTACATAGAGCTACACTTGCGCCAGCGGTTGTAACTTACCACAAGGCAACAAAATGCCTTTTTTTTCTTATGAATGACGAAACGCTTCTGAACTGGTGTATGCGCAATACTCAAGCTGAGTACGTACAACTTCACGTGCGCCCCCTCAACCCTCAGTCTCTTTGGCGCGTGCAGCAAGTTAGTCTCCGGCACAATGCAATTCTTTGCCTACTGTTTGCTTGCGGATCAGGTATACAGGAATTCAGGTGGCGAGTTCCCCTGGGATTTGAACACAGCGTCCGGCTCTCACTCGCCTCTAGCATTCAGTCTTTCTGAGTCGGTGACCGACAGGTCCGCTGCCGACGGGGTGCATCGTCTTGTAATTGTTGTCGTACGACATTTGCTACTCCTCAGTGAAACCCGATGTGATTGTGAGACGATTAAAGCTCGCTACGTCTTTATTGAAATATTTAGTCTCAGTTTTGTTGTCCAGTCCGAAGCGATAAATCACATTAAATGGAGCATCACCCGCGAGAGAAAGTCTAGAATTCCACCTACACGGATCCTATACTGATCCAGTGCGTATATCGTCGAACTACTAAAATCATGTATCTTTAACGCAGGACTGTTTTGGAAGTGCGTTTCGTAGATAAGTCCCTTGCGTATTCTCGTGTTTGATGTGCAATTGTGGGAACTTGATTAATGTTATCGGAGATTTCTCTATTTCTGGGGAAACCATCGCAATGCTCGATGGGCGTGCTTTAGAAGGCCAGCCTTATCAAACAGCTCAAGGTTCGTCCTTCTCAATGCGAATGGCAGCCTCTTCTTCCCGTCTTCCCGCTAAGCATGCACGATTGTATGAACTGCCTAGGGTGAGCCGAGACGGTGTAAGGTATGGCATGGACTTGGTACTTGACAACGAAACGGAAGAAACCTTTCTCGAGGCTGCTGTCTTCGTGGCCTGGATTGGGGGGGAAGAAGAGGTGTAACTTCCTGTCTCAGACGTGTAAGTACCGTGTCTCGATGTCGAAAATACGGCCGTCAGTCATATAGTTGCCTGATATGGAGTACAAAACAAGAGCAAAGGGAGGTAAAACATGGACCGGTCAACAAGGCACAAGAATAGGATCCGAAACGACTATTGCCTCCAAATACTTTGATAAATTAGGCAAGTAGGAAGTTGCTGTGCGTACGTGGGGAGGAAACTGTCGCTTTTTTGTCCCGGTCCGTTTGACTGACTGGGCAACTTCGTAGATTCGGAATCGTCTGGGAACATAATTTACAAGAATGAGAAGTCACACTGTAAATATTCAAGAGCCACAAGCTTGTTCATAGCAAATTTCTGTCAAAACTTTCTTCAAACTGGTGCGCAACCGACTGCTACCCTATATCTGCGAGGCCAACAATGCACCATGACAACAGGACCACAAGCATATCTCCCAAAAGGATATCCATTGGGAAGATAGAAGCCTCACCAAAGCGCATAGCGGTACAAGGAAAGTCAAATATCCTTAAAATATCTCTATTGATCGAATACAGCTGAGATATTCGCTGGATTAATCGGTGGTTGCCACTGCACCAACAAGCTTCAGCAGCAGCAGCGTGGCAGTGCCGTAAAGGAATGATAGGGGTCATCTTTCATGGAAACTATATAATCAATTATTATAGCTAACTTCCACATTTGTTGAACTTCCGCATGCACTCCTACCAAAAAGGGCATATCTACCAACAGTGTCGAGGCACATGTCGAGATGCCACCTTTTGAGGGCACAAGATGGATGATAAATTACAACACGGGTGTTACATTATTCAAAGCTTACATGCAACAAAATGAGCGAGCAACATATACCAATTGCAGTCTCTATATACATACTATTGAAACATATCAAGCCAGCTTCATGTTTAGAGTCCTTTGATATCAAGTCGCCAGTGACCGCCACAATCACCTCCCAGGGTAGAGCAGAGGAGCCAATGAGGACGACTTCAACTGCCGGAGCTCGTTCATGGCGCACAATGAGCCGGGACATTTTACGACCAATCCGCTGCCCGCCACAGTCACGCGAGGAGCGCCGCTAACCGCTGGTCACACGCGTCACACCCAACCAAGAACTTTCTTTTCAGGACACAAGTACTCTGTACAATGACGAGGGAAGAGGTTTTATTTTTTCAGACTACGCTACAAACATCTTTCTTCTTCTGGCCTGAACTTGGTGGCTATCTATGGTCCTTCGGATGAAAACATGAAGCCAGGGTAGGCCTGGTCATGCTGCCACTCTCACGGGGGCGTGGAGGATCCAGGAAAAGAAACGCCCCGGCTGCCGGGAATACGCCCAGCGACGAAGTAGTGAGCAATGTCCTACTGGCGGCTGATCAATATACCAAAAGGTACCGGCTTGTACTGCCTACCAACAGAGCGACATGTTACGCTCTAGGCAGTCTACCGACGGGCTGAAAAGAAAAAAAGGCAACTGACTCGGTATTTTTGCAATGGGATTTCTTGTGTAACCCACCATTACAGTCAATAGCGTGTTTCTTTTTTTTCTCACCGCAGCCTATCCGCGAGGAAAAACATGGAAAAAAGTCCCCCAAAAAGAAATGCCGGGGGGTGTGCATGTATACCCGATTTAGTGCGTGTGTCTTGCCGTGAAAAGACGCCAAAAGGACAAGCAAGCTCCTCCAAGGACAACACGGCGGTAATGAATGGTTGTGTGGCCAAGAATAAGGCCCGCCACCACCCCCCCTCCTGTTGCGAACCCCGGCAGCCTGATTTCGAAGCAAGGTTTTCTCTCTCTCTCTCTCTATTTCCACCTCCTTCCTGGTCTCTGCGCAATTTCCACTGCATAGACGCTCAATCAATGGCCGCGTCAAGCCACACACACACTCTACCTGATGCTTTCGCGCTCCGCTGTCAAGGGACCGAAAACTCTCCTGGAGGAGAGATGAGAGAGAGGAAGCGGAGCCGGAGTGTGGCAGGGGATGAGCAGAATGGAGCCGCCAAAATCTTGTCTTCAGCGAGTGTCTACCCAGTATCCCGCGCGGGAGAGCAAGGACCCTCACGCCCNCATCTACTAGGCAGGACATTCGAATACTGACCATCACGATTGGTCGTCAAGCCTAAACATGTCGCATCCGCCGCCACCACCTCCTGGCTGGGGGGGACCCCCCCCCCCCCCCCCCCCCCCCCCCCCCTCGACAACCCTTCCCACCACATGGTGTGGCGGCGGCGACGGCGCCTTTTTTTTGGGGACCTACTTCGAAGTGCCCGTCGGCCCATTACCCAAGCTGGTTGTGTAGACCGGGAACCTTGATACTTTGGCCAAAGGCCGTCCACGACGCTACGCATCTAACGTTAGTGCCGTGGTGTGGGAACAAGGGGGCGGAGATGAGCGTCTATTGAGCATTCTTGTTGGTCGACGGATGGCCTCCCGCTGTTCAGCTAGGGGAAGCGCAACGCCACTTTGGACTCGACACAGAGCCAAACTACTAGTGACTTACAGAATGGTGTGCTTGCGTGTGTGCGTGCACCATCTGTATCTACTTGGGGTCTACTCGTCTGACACGAGGAGCCCCCCGTGCCGGCTCGATCGAATCCGGCTTCTGCCCCCCTCGCATCCTTGTTGAGCTGGCCTGGGGGGATTTGTACTGGCAGAGCGCTAGTGCTGCTGCTGGTGATCCCATCGCAATCTTCAAAGTTCTCCCCCCCCAGGCCGGCCGGGAAAAAAGGCCCCCTGCACAGAGAAGGTGACGACACGGAAGCCCGCCCGATGCAGGAGCATAATCAACCCACGCCGCCCTGCAATGACCTTGCTCATAGCGCAATTTGTTTTAATCTGGGCAATCTGACCGCTGCTGGGCAATATTGTACCAATCGTCTGGGATTGGGTCATCTTCCTTTCCCATGTGACGCAGAGGGGGTGCTTTCCATTTCCGTCCTGCTGCAGACACACTAAAGCGCTCCAAGCCAGCGGCTGAAAGACGGCTGTCGAGCCACCTCGGCTGACAGGAAGCTTTGGATGGCGCAGGAAGCAAACAAAAAGGCTTCCATCGCACTACTAGCACGGCATTTTTCGTTTCGGGACTGTAGGCAGCACACACCCCTTGCCTCGAACCACTCGACACTCCAACTATTACCCGATGCAAGCGAGTCTAGACACGACCGGGGGGCTGCTGTTATGCGCCGTCCCTTTCATCCTGGGAACAAGGCTCACTGGATGACCTGCGTACACGACATGATGTATACTGTCAGCCTTGCTAGGCAGGTAATGAGGTTGGCGAATGTAACCTCGCAACAACACCGAGCGCACGATGAATACTAAGAAAGGAAAAATGCACTTTTCAACGGACTTTTGACCTGTATGCACCCCCCGCCCGTTCCTTCGCCCCTTGTTAGGCTTAGCGGGCGAACTACGGAATGGTGGGCGGACGTCCGCGACTCTTTTGACAAAGTGGGATGAATTACACGACGCCCCTCTTGGAGGATAAGCCCGAATCGTCCGCTAAAAACGACAAAATTGTAGAAGTAGATCTTGACTATTGTCCTAAGTATATGCTGCTGCCTGCTCTAGCGCGGGAAAAGGAGATATTTCCGGATACAGACAGCCTGTCGTGGGGTCTTTGTGCGATGCGAAGAGCGGGGGACAAAGCACGGCGCATGCGCACGGTACTTGAGGATACCCCCTCCCAACATGCCATGTCCCCTTGTGACAATGCAAGTCACCGGTGAAAAGATTGCGATGCTCTGATTCCGGCATGGGGGAAAATGTGCCTTGAGCCCCGGAAATGCAAGGCAGAACGACGGGGAACCCGAGGAGGGGGAAGGAGGAGGCGCGCCAAAGTAGCCTCACGCATCATGGGTGATGTGACTGGCCACCGTTCAGATATTACATGCGCCGGTGCATATGATGTGCTCGAAAAAGGGCCTTTGAAAGGGGGCCATCGCTGTTGGGGGAGCGGGCCTGACATCTTTCCACGGCACACGCTTGGCTTACAGATGCATGCGCCTTCAGATAGTCCCTGTGGCCTGCATGACTTTGACTGCATACCGGGACGCACGCTTGCAGCTGCAATCTTCAAGATGGGCTCGCCCCAAGTTAATTGGGGATGTTGGCAGGCAGGGGGATGACGCGCCCCAAAAAAGGCTTATGCACGCCGCAATGCGCACACATGTTTGCCCTTCTAGCCTCGATTCAATGGGAGGGGTTCATCTTGCGCCTCACATGTGGTCTCTGACTTGGGCATACAAGCCCGGCACGGGCGCATACCGCAAAAAAAGAAAATAGTTTCAGGCTAACAGTGTAAGCGTACCTTTGTCAAAGTACACGAGCAGCTTGCGGCTGCGTATTGCATCAAAGGATCGCCTTTGTACATTTTCGTCTTGCCAAACCTTCCCTCCACCCATATGTGTTGAGGTGAAAGTCTTTTTTGTCTCGCCTCCTCTTTTGTTATAGTCGGCCGCGAGGGGGGATGATGACGAGACAAAGGGACATGAAAAAAGTCCGATGTGCGCCTGTCGCTGGACCCAGTATAGTAAACGAACACTGGGGCCCGGAATGCTACTCTGGTTTACCGAATTACGTGTTCTAGCTGAAGTAGCTGAAGCAACGCCCCCGCAAACAGGGTGTCACCTTTGCCTGGCTCTGCCATCATCATGTTAGTGTCCAACCCAGCTAGTCCGGAATGCGAACCAACTAGGAGAAGCATAATCCCAAACGGCAAGTCCAAGTACAGATCTCAGCTTGCCGGCGCCTTCTCTACTCCTCTTGGCCCCCCCGTTCCCCTCCCCTCCGGACACACAACAGGATAAGCCGAAGGGTACATTTCTTACACTTTTGTTGTATGTTGATACTCTCGCAACTTGTAAAACTTACTCATAACGCATCCCTGCAGCGGACCATTATGTGCTCACGCACGGTACTTTGCCCCTGCGCCAATATCGGGCAACGTGTGATGGCGGGAAACTTATCTGCACGCCTCACAGTGCCAATCTAAGTTCGTATCGGCAAGGATGGCCGCCCTTATGCACAAATGCAGGAAGATTAAAAAATTGAAAATAAAAAAAGAAATTGAATAGCGTACTCTCCCAGACAAAGCACAAAAAAAAAAGGGCCTCCGGGCCCTCCCTCCGCCGTTGCTTAGCCCGCCCGCTATTAGGCAATCTAGCAGACCACCCGACGATCCGTTGCCTATGTGAGCCTCATTCTGTCGCCATCTGCATGAGCAGCGATTGAAAGGACGGGCTATATCATGATAAAGTACACACCCTGCTATTAATACCGAAAAATATGAGAGAATGGAAATCGATGCTCCCATCTCCGCGGGCGCGCGTCTGGGTCCCCCCCCTCCCTCCCTCACCTGTCCTCCTGCCACGTTTTTTCTTGTTCTTGAAGTGTGTCCCTCGACGGAACCTTGGGGCGGGCAGCAGCAGAAACCGCGGCGGCGCTCATCGTCGGCCTGCCGGATGTCATCCGCCAAGCCCCAAGGGAAAGAGAGGGGACCTTGTATGGGGCACCTGAGTAACCGACCTGCCAGATCCATCTTCAACTGCAGTAGTGAGCTCACGCCCTAGTGGCGCGTCAAGCATTTCTACTTGCCTACGTAACTAGAAAGTCTTACACCCCTCGGGCGCCGGGACCAGCCCAGCGCTCCATGATACCGTAAACGGAAGTGGACATGAATGCAAAGTGTGCTCTTACGACGCTCATTCTATCCCAGTTCCGTCTCTTCCCCAATTCGCACATGCTGCGTCCGTTCGCGGGGCCTACTCCACATTGTTACAGACAAGATGAAGAAGGAGAGCGAGGCTTTTGAGATGGACTCAACCAACATCACACGCCCCCCCCCCCTTCCCCAGCCGTCGTCGTCGTGGCCCCTATCAAAACTCGCTCTCCATCAGCCCAAATATGGGCTTATTTCAGGTGAAGCGGACTAATAAACAAGACGAAATTCTGTAAAGATGCAAGAGAAAGGAGACAGACAGAGGCGGTGGACATGCCTCGACTTGCTTGTCCTTGGCCCATCTTTGATGTCCTGCCACTTTGACAACCCAGCCTGTTTTACTGCCCATCTACCCAACCACGGAACTCCTCGGCACACCACCCTCGCAAGTTTGCAAAAATAAAGCTCCGTAATCAAGGCAGGGAAAGCACTCGGCACGCCACAGCCTACCAGGGGGCCATCCCATGCACATGCCCAGGGGGACGTGCTTCTTTTTTTGGCGTCGCTTTGCCGCTGTCTCCCGTCACAGAAACTCGGCTCTGGTTCAAAAATTTCAGCCTCAAGTTACACAAGAAACAAGTGCCGGGGGCCCGTAGGACGAGAACAGGCCCAACCCGAGGCGGGCCGGGGCCAATCTTTTCCTCAATGTACTGTGTAAACCGGCCTTGTTGTAACCCTACTGGTATCTCTTCGCGTTCGGCGTCCCCCCGCTTCTCCTCGAGAGGCGGGACGCCGGCCGGGACTTTTCTTGTCCCGTTGCTCTGAACATGGATCATCAGGGATGCGAAGCGGATGTTGTGTATACGCCACCAACGCTGGGCCAGCCATGGGGCTCTGCTTTTCCCATCTCGACCCAGGATTGCGCCTTTCGAACCAATCCTGTTGTCCGGGGGGTTTCCGAAACGCCATGGGCTACAACGCTCCGGTCAAGCCTGCCGCCATCACAAGTCAAAAAAGACGCGCGCCTTTTTTTGGGCATTGGGGGGAGCGGCCTTGTCTCTGCTCAGCTCCTGTTCGGGGGCCAACACAGGGTTACATTGGCAAACTAAAAAAAAAATTTACTTTCAAAGACATACCGCATCAGCAAGCGGGACGACGCTGGGCCAGTCAAAACCAGGGCTCCGATTGTGGCTTGTCACCCAGGCCCTCCGTAAATGGACCACTTACGTCTTCCGAACCCCCAGTCGTGGGCTGCAACGTAGTGCCGTCTTGGCCAGCTGAGTGAAAAAAACTACAAGTACCCAGGCCACCCTCCATCATCCCGACAGTCTGGTTCATGACACGAAACTATCACCGAACGGACTGATGTTGCCAGCAACCTGAGCGGGGAGGGGGGGCGCAGGACCTTTTGCGCGCAAAGCCCATGCCCATGCCGACACCCCAGGAGCACTCCATATTCTGTTCAGACACCTCCCCGCCCCCCTCCTCTTTCTCTGCTCCGACCGCCGCCGATTCAAACCCATTCACTCGCGTTTTCCCTCTGCCGGTCGGGGGCCAGAGAGGCCTGTTGCTGGAGCCTCCTCCTCTTGATGGGATTTGCAGGACGCTGCCGTCGGAAACCCGCGCGGTCGGGACAGAGTGGTGTGTTTTACGTACGCGATTCCTTCCCACAGGTCTCGTGTCACCCGTCGCCCGTGCTACTCTAGGCAAGGGTCAAAATCTCTGCCCCCGAGAACTGGAGGGGGGACGGGCGGCTGGGCGGGCGGGAAATCTTGTGTACCCTTCCTTCGTGCGCTGTGACAGACCCAGCAGCCTCTCCCGTTGCGTGTAACATGATGTGTAATGAGCTTCCTAAAACCTGGTTAAAGTGGTCACACGGGATGACTTACACCTATCCAACGCAGCCAACTTGTACCACCACTGCCCCCCTTGCTGGATACCAGCCAGAGTTGCCTGCTTGGCCGACGTGGCCCGTAGTTGGCATCTCGCATGCTCATGCTGGCTGTGTCCACCAAGCAGATGCGGCTGGGGGGAGCTCTCTAACCCCACCTACGTCTGTAATACCGAATGCTGAAGAAAGACGGCCAACAGTCCACCAGCTGGGCGGTGTTGGGACGTAGAGGGTGGCACACAAAGAGGCTGAATAGGCAGCCACCTTTTCGAACCATACGTCTTTGACGTATTTTGTAGACTGTGGCGCCATTCTAAAAGGGCCGATTGCATCTGCTCGCGCCTTACACGGGCGCCTCCGCCTCGGTGCCAACTGGGCCAACGGCCCTTTGTAGCCTGACACCGCCTGGGTAGTAGACGCCCGAATCGCAAGCGGGCGTTGGAGAGGGTGCGGCGCCAGTCGCAAGATGAGAGGAGAGAGAGAGTCTTTGCCGGACCGATGAATGGCGCACCTAATTTTACCCACAAAGCCCACCAACTGCGTCAGCGCCCAATCTTTCCAGTGGCCACTAGTCCTGCAGGTGATTGCTGTCATCATGCACACACGCCGCTCGTTATCCGCTCTGCTCGAGTTTCTTCTGAGTCTGCGACTAGCGGCAATCGCCCATGATGAGCCTCCGTCTGCCCAAAGTCTTTCTCTCACCGTACCAACGAACCCCCCTCAGGCCAGGAGGGGCAAATTACCCTCTTATTATCCCGGCGGTATTGTTCCGCACAACTACCACCCACCACAGCTCTCCCGGTAGAATTGGGTGAGTGGGAACCGCCGTTATCCCAAGTAGTGTGCCCGCGATACTCGGCGGCATGCGCTGCGGGGTGTGTCTCACGTCGGGACTTGCAACGGGGGGGAGAGTTGGTGGAGATGTGAAATTCCGTGACCGCCAGGGTAAAGAGCCACACGCAGGGTCGACCGGTGTGTGGACTCGTCCGCTTTGCGACTCCCGAGCCCTAAAGCCAGTCGGGTTGAAGAGGGAGGGGAAGGGGGGGGTAGTTTCGGAGACGAGATGCTTGTCTTGTCGACGGACTGCCGAGTGCATGCCGCTGTTTTAAACGACTTCACCAATCACGTATGGTTGCGCTGTCGAATGGGGCTGGGAATGATCTGGCGCCACGCACCATTTGGTCTTGGCAAAGCCTTGGAGGGCTCGCCATGTTACGTTATTGGCTTTTTCTCTGCTTTTCGGTGACCTGGTAGCGACTCAACGCGAGAGAACCGCTTCCCACGACTGTTGTCGCGTGTTTCCCCACAAGGACTTGGTCTGCCCAGTTATTAACGGGCACGGTAACGGGAATTGTCAGAGCTAAAGAAAAAAAAAACTAAGATATTTGGGGTAAAAATCTGCGGTCCACTGGAAAGAGGAGCAAGGCGCGCGGTTAGGGTGGCTGGCTGGCTAGGCTTGGCCGTGTGTGTGAAAGTGCCTTGTTTCTATTTTCGGCCCTCCTGAACAACCAAGCTTGCTACAGTGTAACCCCAAGCTTGCCAATCGACAATCCTGTTAAAGTTTTCGAGACGCCAAGACTGCACCTTTTTCAGCTTTTCATGTCTGTGTGGCTCGGGTGCTCGTGTGTTGCGGCTTTTTCCCCTTTTGCGCCGCCAAATCTCGCTAGGCGAGGGGGGCACGCGCGGACAGGCCCAACCGGTTATGTTTCTAGTGTGGTTGTCGTATAGACTTACTCCGGAGACTAGCCCTGATGTGGCTAAGACAGAAAACAAGGGCATAATGAGAAAAGTAATATGTGGTAATGAGCCAGCCAGCACAGACACCGTTCGGTGTGGCCCCTTTGGCGCCGAGCAACAACGCATCTGGCGGGGCGCCGAGCTCCTCAGCCGTTATCCAAGAGTGGTCGATCTTGTAGATAGTGGGCGACGTTGAACATCTCGGTCTGGTGTGGCTGTCAGACAAAGCATGTGCATCAGAGGATCAGAGGGATGCAAATGTCTCTGAATCGATCGCCAACTATGCCGATGAAAGTATAGTCTTTGGCCACGAGGTTTGCTCCTCCTACGAGTGTCTTATCGTCGTTACTGATGTATTGGATACAGACTTCATTGTGATTGTCCATGTAACAACGCAGTTTCAAGGGCCTGCCGTGGCCTGCCCGCAGTGCTTGCTATTTTCGGAAAAGAAGCGCAACTCAAAGGCCACTGTGTGAACTCGTGGTAAACCCGCGGCATCGGTGTCATCCTTTGCTCAAAACACACATCTTGGCTCATGAGCCCACTTTGCACATGGACGAAAGCTCAAGTTGGGTCGATGGTGCCAGCAAGCCTCCCCAGGGCTGGCTGTCGCTGCGAGTAGCAAACCCCGAGATCTTTGTTGGTGGTGGCTGAGCACAAACCCTTGCTCCGTCTGTGGGCCGAAATTGAACAACTCCACACACCCCTTCAAGATCTGGCTGTGGCCATTCCCCCATTCGTATTGCCGGCAGAGCGCCTCGGCGATGAATGGTTACATTATGGCGTCGCAACTGAAGCTCGAGCTCCCGTGAAATGACGGGCCGGGAACAAGCATGGCTCGCTGGTAGTCTCGGGGCCTGCTACTTGGATCCAGCCCGCTGTAACAAGGAAAGATGTGAAGGATTGGCTTCGACGTTGGGCATGCATACAGTCACTTGAGCGCCGGCCAAAGCAGCGAGGTTCACTAAGAACGATGCGATTTCGACCGATTTTGTTACACATTCGATTTTTTGTGAGTCAAACCAACTACCGCGCCGGGGTGCTTCACAATGCCGTCTGCATCGGTCGGAAAGCCCAGGGCCCAGCATCTGCCGGGCCACACCAGCTGGTGAACTTGTGATGAGTGCTAGTCCTGCTTCAGCTCCAGCTGGCCAGGGCGGGTTAGACGGGGCTCGGCAAATGCAGAAACAGGACAGTGACGCGAGCCTGCCAGGGATGAGCTGAGCGCCCTGGTAACAGAACCAAAAAAAAGACCTGCCAGCCCAGATCAAGTGTGTCGCATGAGACAAGCGAGTGGGAAAAAAAGCAAAGGAGAATTTATCATGCGCAAGCCCCTATCGTTCGGCATATGCATCCATGATTGAGATATCCAAGTGCCGGCGCTATTCCTCTTTTTTTCTTCATGATAGATGCGATGAACAGGCTGATCGCTTGAGACAACCTCGCTGAAAAGAATGTATTGCCTCGGCCGCATCTTTCGCCCAAAGCACCACCCATCCTTCGTCGGCCATGGTTCGACCGCAATGGCTGCATTCATACTGGTTGCGAGAAAGTAGTTTATCCACTGGCGAGGTCCGAAACTTGTAGCGACACCACACTGGAGCCTTGTCCGATTCGGGCCTCGCCATTTTCTCAATTCTGGCATTGGCAGGCAACACGACAGACACACTGGGGCGTGCGTGTATCGAAATGGGGACTTTGAATCGGGGGGAGGGGCACGGTTGGGCTTTTTCTTGTGTCATCTGGGGCGCGCCATCTCATTGGTCGTAGCGCGCCATCCGACCTATTTGGGAAGTATATGGACACGGGACGGAGATGATGCCCAAACTGGAACAAACTGTATCTTCGTGACGGGGTTGCCATGCTCCTTTTTCTGCCGCTAAGTGGGCTTTTCCAGGCTGGCTGGCTTGGAGAAGGGTTGGAGCTAACAAAGGCTCCGATGGGCTCGCGCCATACCACGGAAAAGAGGCAAAGTTAGCCGGACGGAAAACGATGATTCGACGTATCGTACGGACAACTGACGAGTTTGAAAACTTGATTTGGCCAAAGTCGGGTAGCAACTGGCCTGGAAAATGTCCTGATGATTGTTCATACACCCCCCATCGACTGACTCAAGCCAGATTCCGGTGGCACCTCAGAAGGCTCCCCGCTGTGTCGCTTACACGGGGACTAGAGAGTTACTACTGATTCCGGCTCGGGAGCTTCCCTGTCCTCAGCAAACTGCAAAAGAGTTTGAGTCATTGATAGTTGATGAGCTATGTATTACTAGACACTGTATGGCAAGGTCGCAGTCCGGGCTTATGGGTGGTAACTCCGAGTAACAAGTGGACAACAGCCACGGTGGCATCAGTAGAACTAGATAGCAGTTGAGTCGGCAGGAGAGAGCTGACATTTATATATCAAAGAAAGGTCTCGTAACCGCTGTCCGGCCACCTTGGCAGACATCACAACGCTCATCCAGCGACACGACTGTGGTACTGTATTCGGCAACGAAAAGGTCGAACTATTACTGACCATTCCACTGCTTTTTTTTTTTTGGAAAAATTACCGGATGGTGGCGGAGAAAGAGAGCCGTTTTGGCCCACCCCCACTCGGCTCTTGCCCTCGGTGCCGGCTGGCTCTAACGAACCCTTGCTCCGGCTAACCCTGCTCCGGCTTAACCCTGCCTCTGACTCAACCCTGCTCTGGCTACGAAGAAATTAACAACAGACGGCACGCCATCCAGCCGGCCAGCCAACTCTTCCGCAGCAGGGGAGCAATGTCGGCAGTCTCACGGAGCGCTGTACTGGTATTGCTTGAGCAAGAAGCCCGGGGTGGCCCAGGCACGCTCCTGTCGTTCGTACGTAACGCTTATCGACCCTTTTCTACTCATCCTTGGCGAGGTTCGGCATTACCAAATGGTGACCTCTGGGTAACATTACACAAGTCTCTTGTGCTGTCCTCAGCCAGCAGCCCGGTGTTACTGACGTTACAGGGGGCCAAGGTGAGGCGCTGTTCCCCGTTCGTTCTCATTTTGGTGGCCCTGAATACCAGCTCCCCGTGACGGCAAGCCATCGCTGGTTCTTCGGAGCTGCACCGACGCCATGGTGTGAAGCCGACCATTCTCACTGCTTCTTTGGGACTCCTCAGCTCCCGCATTTCGATGCGGCAGCCCGGTACTAATACAGCATGCAAACCAGTGTTTGAGGCTGCGTCAGTGTCTCTCCTGCTCGTAGCATCTCGAGCGCCGGCAGTAGAGACACCCAGTTGCTCACGTACGTAGGAGGGAATACGCTCCAGGGTCAACCGCAGCTAGTGGGTGGTTCCCTGACATGCTTGCGGATTACAACGGAGAAAGCTTAGTAGTACGGCCAGGCAGTGACATCGGCGCTAGCTTTTGAGGAACGTTCCGTTGGCGAGGCTGCGCCAAGCCAGCCAAACTCGCCGCCTCGGCCGAGTGAGCAGAAAGTCGCAGGACAGCGCCAGGAGCCAGCCCTGCCACGTCGAGCTACTCTGGAAAGCCCCAATCGCAGCATGCCAACTGTTTTTTTGCCACCTAAATGACTGAATCGAGAAACTGCTCGCATGACCTGTTCAAAAGGAAGACAACTGTCCACACCCGGGGCGAAGTGGACAAGGCTTGCATAATTTTGCCGCGATCGACGTTTTTTGCGGCAGCTGGGTACATCAGTCAGCCACTGTCAGACGTCTGATATCTTGGCCACGAAACTAGCGGAAGAACGCTTGAACGGGGAAGCTAGGGGAACTGCTAAAATTCGCAGCAAAGCCTTATTACCTGGGTCCCTGCAGTACGTAACAATGCAACTATCACTTTGCACTAAGGCTGGCGCCGGCGGGAAAAAAGGTGACCATTTCTCCGCCTAAAACTCGCACCAGTATGAATCGCGGCCACTAACTACCCAAGTTTCAACTAACAAAAAAAAGCCTGGCTCTCGGGCGGTAATTTGGAGCCCCGTGTAAGCCATTTGTTCGCTGTTCTGGGCTGTCATGTGAGAGAGGGAAGTGATCACAACTAGCTGAAAGCAATAGCAGCGTTGTCGAAGCAGCATTGTCTTGAATTTCAAGCTCATCACTCGTGGCCCCCAGCCCCAAGGGCGCTGTCTGTGTCCCCCCGTACCTGCAGTGCAGGGATCGCACAAGAAAAGGCCGGGAGGCACAGACACCGCTGGGCTCTGCCGAATTGCCCAGATCTACCGACCCCCGATGCCCTCAGAAGCTGAAAGCACACACAAAAACGTGGAGAACAGCGACAACAAGTCGCACAGGCCCGTCGGCTTTGGAAGCCACCACCAAAATGTGGCAAGATTGGTGAGGTTCCTTTGGCCCACATGCCGGACTGTCACCATCCATCCACCTGTCCGTTAGTGGTTCCTGAGTAGCCAATTTATTTCGTTATTCCTCTTCCATGTGGCGCCGTTTATCATGACCCTACGAAGGTCACCTCGGGTGAGCAGCCAATCCCTTGCCTTTGATTTCATTCAAAGGGGGAACGGCCCACCGCCGTATTAGACGGGAACCGCGACCGGATTTTGCATTGAACGAACTTTGCAAGACTAACAAGCGGTAAAGTTTGCAAAAGTACTATTGTTCATGCTGGCGGATGAAAATAGTAGCCCACCTCCCGTTTTCCGCCACGGAAAGTCGTTGCCTACGTCAGCCAGAGCCTCGAACAGCCGGTTACTTACTGGTGCAGGGCAACGAAGCTTCTTTTTTCAGCTAGGAGCAGCTTTTTCAGCAGGATTGCCTTTCTCCGAATACAAAACCGAATTGGGCTCGGAAGGCGTTTCAATTGTTTTTTTCATTTTCCTTCCATAGCCACAAACTGGGGCCCGTGCCCACGCCTGCCTGCCGCCATCGTGGCTTGCCGACCATCGCCTCATAACCGAAAAGGCAACAGGCCTCTGTGTGTGTGTGTGTGTTGTTTGTGGCATTGCTAGTGCTTTTGTGTGCCGGTTCTTTTTTGACTCGAGCCAACCGCCACTCCCCCCTACTAGCCCTGACGCCGGTCCCTCACACCCTCTCCCCTTGCCTGTTCCGCCGCCGCCGCCCACCCCCCGAAGATGGAGGGGGGGAGGGGTGGCCAAGGGTGTGTCAAAGTTGGTAGGCCGCTGGAACTGCATGTCCTTCGTAGGTGGTAGGTACTGTAGGTAGGTAGGTAGGACCTGTGTTAGTCCGGCCCCATCCCATGCTCCTACCAGAGTGCAACATGGCGCTGCATCCAGCAAATAAAAGCTTCACGTTCGTCCCGGCAATCTGGTAACGGTTTTCCTTGGTTGGTTTTTGCATTGCTCGGTCGTATTTTCTCATCCTTTTGCTCAGCTGCCCCATTTCTTTCTAGTTAGTTGTCTTGTCCTAAAAAAGCCCGTTCCCGTCCTCTTGCTCTTTCTTCTCGTCCAACTTGTGCCTCCCCAACACAACGACGGGATCATAGACTTCCTGGTCATCAATCTTTTGCCACTCTCCCTGTACAAGACTACTACAAGACCGGGCCCCTTCTTCCCGTTGACGTTGGCCTGCAACAGCTGCACTGCAGTCTTATTCTTGTTCGCCAAATTGGTACCAACTCTTTTGGTATAACGCACAGAGCTTTACCGACCGCCAAGCGCCACCAGGCAAGGTATTTGTTCTGCCTGCAAGGTGCCCTGATAATTCCATCTCTGCACCTCCGCCGGCATCTCTCCCAATGGGCACCCTTACAACATTGGAGTCCCGTCAGCGAATGGCCCTGCCAGACTCCCCACCCGAACTGGCAAGCCCGACGGCTACTTCATTCTCTTCAAGATCCTCCCCATCAGCAGATCACGCCTGGGCCTCGCAAACATTAGCGGCCTTGCCAATGTCAAACTATGACAAGACGACAGGCCGTGACGATGGCGACGACCGTCGGGAAAGTACGCCACCGAACGCGTCCAACAACTCCCACCGCCCGCAATTGCCTTCCCTTATCAGTGTATTAGGACCCGAATCTTGCATGCCGCCTCTGGGTTCCTTTTATGGGCGTCCTGCCCACTTTCCAATGCACTCACCTCTCGATCGCCCTCACACGTTGCTTGCTGGAAGTCAAACGTCGTCCTCCTACTTCCCTTCGCTAGCAGCTCAACCCCGAGCTGCTTATGACGCTTCTTCGCATGGAATGGGCCGCTCCTTTTCTGGCTCAAAATCACCTGCGTTCGGGGAATCAAGGAGCCAGATCGAAGGGGGATCACAATGGTCGCAACATGAGGCCGACCGGCAGGAGTACATGCTGGGCACGCAAAACACAGCTCGCAGGCACCTCCCGGACTCGAGAGATGCACCGATGGAATACAACAGGGAGCCCGTAAGCTCAGCTTCGCATGCAGAAACTGCTTCGGAAAGCTCTGCTTCCAACGACCCCCTGGGTCCACGCTTTGTGCGTGCTGCCGAAGTTGCTGGCGAGGGAATGTGCTACTTTTACGATGATGGAACCCATTGCAGGACGGTAATCGACGGCGAGCATGTCAATGCACACTGGGGTGTCACCAAAGCGGGCAAGCCAAGAAAGAGGCTTGCTATTGCCTGTTTGACTTGCCGCGAGAAGAAAATCAAATGCGATCCCGACTATCCTCGATGCGTCCAATGCGACAAGTTTGGCAGAGTTTGCAAATTCAAAAACGCACCCAGAGGCGGGCGGACCACTTCGCCATCGACACAGTCTGCGGAACTTTACAGTCGCAAGACTATGTCTCCTCGGCGAGGTTCTCGAGACTCGAGGTCCCCTGTTGGCCAGCGTCTTCTTCTCATCATAACTTGGATGACAGCTACCATAAGCGTGTCAAGCTCGTGGCGGAGTCTTATAGCCCTTCGAGATCTAGCTCGCTCGCTGCTTCCGACGCTTTGGATCATTCGAAATCTCCTAGCCTTCCCTTTCGACGCCCATCCGACATTGCTCGCATTCAAGACGATCAGTTACGCAATGCCTGGGGTATCGATGTGTACGCGCATAACACGTCGTCCGTCACCAATGTGGTCACGCAGTTTTTTGTTCACGTCGACTCTACTATGCTGCTGAGGTTCTTGCCCGAGACCATTTGGAGAACGCACCTGGCTGAGTCGAGCGACCGAAAGCTTCCAGAAAACATGATGCTTCTATATAGTGTTCTTGCTATTGGAGCCATTCTTGCTGGCGAGCAAAAGGATATTCATTCGGGATACGCCCAAGTCGCGCATTACGCCCAGAAGAATCTTGGATTTCACTGTCTGCAGCTCGTCCAGAGCCGCATCCTCCTGGCCGCGTATTACATCTCTGTCGATCGCATTCATGACGCTAATGAGTTGCTTTCGTCGGCTCAAAAAGTCGCTCGCAGACTACAGCTGACTGTGGAACTCGAAAATTCCACAGAGGCGGACATGACAACTTATCCCTTTGGTATGACCAGAACTGGATATAAAGAAAGTCGCCGCCGCACGCTCTGGTCACTATTTATGCTCGAGAGATTTAACGGCATCTTTCCCAATAGATCTGCCATGATCCATCCGGAAGAGCTCTACATTCGCCTCCCTACCGACAATCAGAGCTTTGGAAAGCAGATCGAGCGAGACGAGCCATACTTCGACCCACACAACCTCACAGCATCAGCAAGAGTTGGTTCACGCAATGTCCTAGCTAGCCTCGTGGAGATGACACATCTCTGGGCTGGTTGCCAAACTGCACTGTATAGCATTGCGTGCCGTCCAGCGACTGCCTCGGCCGAGTCTCTCAAAATACAAACTCTCGCAAAGAGTATTAGAGGCTGGTTTTCTTCTCTCCCAGAGAATCTCTCCTTTTCTATCGACAACCTCAACGACTCTTTTTACGATGGTAACGGTGGATCATTCCTTTCCCTACACCTTTTGTATCATTACGCAATGATCAAAGTGAACCGCCACCATTCCGCAGCCAGCCTGCTTGGCCCGCAGTTACAGAGCAGCTACGGGCACAACTGCGTCGGACATGCCGCTGGTATTCTGGATTTGATGCAAACCTTTGACAGCCTGCGTCACTCTCAGTCATCTCTCGCTATGCTGCCCCGTGTCTCGGCTATGGCTGCTGTTGAGGCGGTCGATGTCCTGACTGCTACAGGCACTATGCCTGGCCTCTCAAGCCAAATCAATCGGATCAAGGATACTCTAGCGGCTGTCGAATGCCTCTCGAACATGTGGGAAGATGCGGTAGGCTCTAGGATGGCGATTCACAAGCGACTGGATGAGCTGCTTTACATTCGCGAGCAAGGCCCAAGACCAGCAAGCCCGGTCCGCGGGTACCGCATTCTGAAGACGAGTCGTGGTGACTCTTGGCAAATTTGCGAGCCAATCGATGCTCTTCTTCCCAAAGAGATGGATATTATATACACGGCTCCTCTCTAATGTCAGCTCTTTCCAGCTTGGCCTCGTTCTACTTTATTTGAATTTCGCTCGCATACAATCTTCTTTACCGACCCGACGCGCCTTGAGTATCGGGTATCGCTTTTGGTTTTTACATATTCCCCAAGTTGAGAGCATGGGTCAAAACGGAACGTCGAGGATTTATGCAATTTGGACGTGGTTGAGACATATTGCTTACGGCTGAAAGCCACCTTGCTTGGCTGGCGCGTTGCGCCTATGTTTTGATGTGTACACAAGATACGCTTTATAGAGAACACATAGCATTCCATGACTAAGAAAAAGATCTATGGGTAGCATCTTATGATATATGACAAAAACAAACTCTTTTTACACATTTACACTGCGTTCCATGCTGCGTTGCGTTCACAAGTGACCAGGCTATGTGTGCCACCCGGCGCTAAGCACCTACCCAGAGGATAATATTAAATACTCGGAAAACTCAACAAATAACCTGCAAGCTAACCTTTCTTTAGACGTGTCGCGGGAAGCCTTGCCACAGAGTTCCGGGTGTCAACTTATTCGGGCGTGTTCGAACGCAGTTAGTCTGTGGTGATCGTGGGTTCGTGCGTGCTACTCCCACGATCTGGCGGGGCAAATCTAGTCGAACAATGGCAGTCCACTGCCAGAGACGCAATTATGGAATAAACGATTTGCATCATTTGAATAATCGTCCGGCTCTGTGCGTGATGGCGATGGCTTCATAGACGGTTCACCATCCAATCTGAGCGCTCCCCACGTGCGTTGGCTCTGAGCCCACCTATCTGAAAAAAAAAAAGACGGTGAAGCCTAAGCTCACATTACACATCTGTTTATTATACGTCACCCAAGATGGCAAGCAAGCCCCATTTCTTCCAATATGGCCCGCACGAGCTCATCTCCATCATTTTCGAGTGCTGCACGCCAGGAAGGGACGTCTGGGCGCTCGCCACGACTTGTCGAAATGCCCAACTCGCGTGGCGCGCCCTCCCAGGCAAATATCGCCTGACCTGGGCCGCGGATATCGTCTGCTTCGAGGAAGCCCTCATTGCCGTACGCTGGTCGCGGATCTGCTGAACCTTGAAAGAGTATTCTTGCTAACTGGGCCGTATGCTAGAGCCGCATGGCACAAGTCGTTGCTAGTAGCTCTGGAGGCACGCCGGCTGGCCTGTATCCTGGCGACTACTCCATCGCCGCGAGGGAGCCAAGCAAGGAAGACATGCAGGCCGTTTTTGGCCTTGATCGGCTCGCCGTGTACCTGGAGAGACAATTCTGCTCCGAGGATGTCTCGCTACCGGCCGACAGAACCGACACGCTTCACCCGCCGCTGCTGCCCGAGGCGCCGGAGCGCATGCCGGAGTGGTCACGGCGCGTGCGCAAGGCTATTTACCGAAACTTTATCGTTGGAGCCGCCCTCGCCGACGTGCATTGGGAGCCTGTGCGGCAAGCTCGGGCCTCGGCGGATGAGGAGATTCGAGCCATCGGTTCTTGCTACTTGGAGCTATCCCAAAAACAACTCGGCTTTTTGAACCAATTTACAGCGTACAACCTTGGGGCAACAGAGGATGAAGAATATGCGGCGTACGGTCGGACGGCGCGCTGGATTATCCAAAACATCATGCAAGACCAAGGTGCGCGGGAAGACATGGCGAGGCGCTTTCAACAGCGCATCGGTCGTGGCGAGCGCTGCCAGCTGGAAGGCGACTGCCGCGTGCAACTGGATGGTTCCCACTCGGACGCCCATCTTCTGGTCTGGGAGGTGGCGCAGATGGTCTGGGTCACTTTTCACCTTGATACTTGCATCGAGCACGACAACTACTACGGCGGCAAGCCGGCCGTCCAAGGCGCAGAAGGCGGCGGCAGCAGCAGCAGCAGCTTGGCTCGTGTTGTGCTTATTGGTCCATTTGGCGCGGAAGACTTGATCGTGCCAGAGCTGGACCTCCAGACACCTGCCGTCATCCGCGGCTACCACACCGCACCACAGCCCAGCCCGGACACTTTGAGCTCAGCACAGGTGCCGTTCAATAGGAATGACTTCCCCTCCCCGTATATACCATACTCGGATCAAGTGTTTTGCCGGTCCGGGATGCCAAACACGAGCGACTTGTTTGGAAACCTGCCCCCGCTGATGCTGAAATGGTTCAGCTACGTCTTCCGCCGCTTCCTGGGGCTTCAGTTCTGCGACGGCATGTTTGAGCCGGCGCCCCAAAATCTGGCCCAGAGCTTCTACGAGGCCATTACCATCTTCTCGCATGATGATGAGGCCTGCCGCCAGCTGTGCGACGCCGGCTGGGGTCTAGGCACGGGTGGGCTCGCAAACGGCATGGAGATTCTCCAAATAGCAGAGCCCATGGAGGATTTGATATTCGAAGAGTTGAATGAATACGAGGTCTATCCGTTTTGGTAGTTGGGGGGAAGGAAGAAGAAGCGCTGATCTGAGAGGTGTGCGGTTTGGGTGAGGCTGGACCTGCGGAGGCGCGAGGGTGTGTCCTGGCGATGGCGACTGGGCAGCCTTGCATATGCAGCACGAGCAAACTAGAAGGTATCTCAAACAAATGTGGTTTTCTTTTGGGATAAACCTCAATTTCCGTAATTATTGTGCATGAGAAATCAGTGGTGCGAGAAAGCCCGAGATCTATCAGAGCGGCCTATCCATCTTCGTCCTCTCTGTCTACCAGTACGGACCGATATTCCCCCCCCCCCCCCC